>JAGFPH010000494.1:225682-239908 GCA_018207615.1 Philaenus spumarius
AAATATAAAAAAGAAAATAAGGTTGTAGAATTTTACATAGTAGAAGCTAAAGCTCCTTGTATTCTAGGTTTGTCAACGTCAGTTGATTTAAATTTAATTAAAAAGGTTGATAATGTAAAAAGTAATGCATTAGGTGAGGTTAGGTCAAATAGAGAAAATTCAGTAAAAGATAATATTGAAACTTCTTTGTCTGTATTAGATAAATACAAAGATTTATTTAGTGGAATAGGGTGTATTCAAGGAGAATATGACATAAAACTTTCTAAAAATGCAGTACCAAAAATTCATGCATGCCGTAAGGTGCCAATAGCTATTAAACCGAAACTTAAAATAAAATTAGACAGTTTAGAAAAATTAGGAATAATTAAAAAAATAAATAAGCCAACAGAGTGGGTTAACTCGTTAGTGATAGTTAACAAACCAAATGGGGAAATGAGACTGTGCATTGATCCGAAAGATCTAAATGAGGCGATAATGCGACCTCACTTCCAAATTCCTACTTTTGAAGAGATATCTGCTAAGTTGAATGGAGCCAAAATATTTAGCACTTTAGATACAAAAAATGGATTTTGGCAAATTAAATTATCCGAAAGATCGTCTGATCTATGCACATTCAATACTCCTTTTGGGCGTTACAAATTTTTAAGATTGCCTTATGGACTTTGTTCTGCTTCTGAAGTCTTCCAACAAAAAATGAAACAGATGTTAGAAGACATAGAAGGTGTTGAAGTGTATATTGATGATATAATTATATGGGGAAACACACAAAAAGAACACGATGATAGACTAAATGTAGTGTTAAACAAGTTGAGATTAGAAAATGTAAAATTAAATAAGTACAAGTGAAATTTATTATTTAGGACATAAAATATCCAAAAAAGGCATAACCGTAGATGAAAATAAAGTTAAAGCTATTACCGGTATGGAAGCACCTAAAGATAGAAAGTCGTTAGAAAGATTTTTAGGCCTAATTACATATGTCAGTAAATTCATACCAAATGTTTCAGAGTTAACAGAGCCCTTAAGATCAATATTAAAAAAAAATATAGATTTTCAATGGGGTTTTGAACAGCAAGAGGCATTTAACAAACTAAAAAATATACTAACATGCAAGCCCATTTTGCAATTTTTTAACGTTAATGTACCAATAATATTAACTGTGGACAGTTCACAAAATGGGATGGGTGCTGCCATCCTACAAAATAACTTACCAGTAGCCTATGCATCAAAAGCATTAAATGAAACTCAAAAATCTTATGCACAAATTGAGAAAGAATGTCTAGCCATCCTATTCGGATGTGAACGTTTCCACCAGTATGTATTTGGCACACATTTTACAATAGAAACAGATCATAAACCATTAATACCAATATTCAAAAAAAATGTAGAGCATTGTCCTCCTCGCTTACAGCGAATGAGAATAAAATTACAACAATACAATTTTAATTTAGTATATAAGATAGGTAAACAACTAGTAATTGCAGATACACTCTCTAGAGCAAATGATGCTACTGATAAGACAGATTTAGAATTAGATAGTAAAGAAATTGAAGCACATGTTAGTTTAATAGAAAGTAATATTAATATAAGCAGTTGTCAACTTAATAGAATTAAAAACATTGTCAAAAATGACAATGAAATGAAAATATTAAAAAACTTCATAATGGGAAATAATTGGCCTAATCATAAAAAGCAAATTCCAGATATTATTAAACCATATTGGAATATAAGAGATGAATTGACTATTTGTAAAGGATTAATTTATAGAGGTTCTGCCATTGTTATTCCTTTAAATTTAAGAACTGAAATGTTGAAAAAATTGCATATAACTCACTTAGGTATAACAAAAACACAATTAAGAGCAAGGCATGTAATTTTCTGGCCCTATATCAATAAAAGTATAGAGGACATGATAGGAAAATGTGAACCATGTATAAAGTATGCAAAAAATTATTGTAAAGAACCTTTATTGCAACATAGTGTACCTAACCTACCCTGGCAAAAAATTGCTGCTGATTTATTTCAGTTTAATGATAAGCAATACATATTAGTTGTAGATTATTTCTCAAAATATCCAGAAATACAATTGTTAGAAAATATATCTAGTTCCCACATTGTAAACTGCCTAAAGAAAATTTTCAGCAGGCATGGTATTCCAAGAACATTAGTTACAGCTAATGATTCTTGTTTCATAGGGGAATTATTTAAACAATTTGCAAGACAATGGGAATTTAAACACACTATAACCAGTCCTCACTTCTCACAATCCAATGGGATGGTAGAGCGGGCTATACAAAATATAAAAAATATTTTAAAAAAGACAAAAATTGATAACACAGATTTTGATTTAGCATTATTAGAATATAGAAACACTCCAATATCTGATAATTTACCATCACCTGCAAAAATTCTCTTTAGTAGGCATTTAAGATCAATAATACCTTGTAATGAAAACCTATTAAAGCCTAAAGTATGTAAGGCAGTAAGACAAAGCTTAGTTCTTAGGCAAAAAATACAAAAAAGATATTACGATAAAAAAACAAAACCCTTGTCAAAATTAAAAAATAATGAGCCAGTACTAATGAAACATAAAAACAACTGGATTAAGTCAAAAATTTTAAACAAACGTAAAGAGCCTAGATCTTACAATTTAGTAAATCTTGAAAATAATAGAGTGTATAGAAGAAACAGAAGGCATATTCGTCCCTTTCCAGCAAAAGTACATTTAAATGGTTGGCAGGCAGATGATTATTTAATAGAAACACATAATACTCCAAACACTAAGGTGTCGCCTAAAAAATTACAAAATAGGCCTACACCTGTCACCTCAAACCAATCTGAATACATAACAAGATTTGGGAGGATTGTCAGACCACCTGAAAGGTTAAATGTATAAAGTTCATATTTTAGTTTATTATTTAGTTTTTATTTACAATTTAATGGATTTAAAGTTGGCAATCCAGTTTAATATTCAGTTTATGTTTATAATTTTAAGTTTTTAAGTTAGATTAAGTTTGTAGATCAAATGTTTAAGAACATGAAGGAATTGTTATTTTTTGTAAAATGGGAGATGTAATAGATAAGCTTGTTCCTAAGTAAACAGAGGCGGCACAAGCAAATAGAATAAATCGAGACATTAACCGAAGAACACGTTTATTATTTCAGTGCCCAGACCTGACATGACAGTGTCTCGAGCACTCGGAACCTGTTCTTACCGCGGGCTTTTTGAAATCTTATCACCGTGTCATATAAGGTATTAGAGTCGAAATTTAGCTGATCGTTCAATAATTGATGTTCGCCATTTGTATCTTTTGATTTCAACGATGTATAAATCTCACACTCCTTGACTGCGTTCATATATCTACCTTTAGAACACATTTTAATTGGTTAAATGTTATTTTGTAGGCTGGTGTAACTACGGTCTTCGTCTATTAGATGGCGTACAAAATTCGATTTGTTACCTGAAATTGTTTTTTTCGGCAAGTGTTGTTAAATCGAGTCTTAAACGGTTTTTCAGTTTGGCCTATGTATACCGTTTCACAATCATCACATGTCAATCTATCTACGCCTGTTTGGTCTTCTATAGGTCTTGGGTTTTTGGGGTGAAGAAATTGTTCAATGGTTTTACTAGTTTGGAAGCCTATTGTTCTGTTGAGTTTATGGAAGGTATAAGTGACTCTGTGACTATTGTAGGTAGGATGCTGCCATATTCAGTTGATGCAAGACTGGTTTAATTTTCTCTTTGGGACGCGATTCAGATCTGACCTTGTAGAAAATGTTGTTTGCAATATGTAGATATAATTACACTTTAAAAGTTATTTTAGTACTAGTAAGCCATGGGATGATTGACAGGCGTAACATTAATTAAATACACGTCAGAAAACGTAATTACTGGTAGTGTTGTAAAAAAGTACCTGAGAAGATCTAATTATATAAAGAGAAGAACTGGTATGTGCATCAATGCTCCACTCTCTTGGTAAGCCGAAATCACTAAGGAAGGTTGAACTTTAAACTAGTATTCCAAAGTCTTCTGTACAGAGAATTATAACAAAACAATAATATTAAATTTGTCAAAAGTCTCCTAGTCCATAATTTACTTGAGGATGATCCGGACAGAAGAGTGGAATTTTGTTCCCGTATCATTGAGTATCATGAGTTAGATCCTGATTGGCTTGCGCGAATTGTTTTCTCAGACGAGTCCACTTTCTACCACAACAGTGTAGTGAATAGGCATAATTGTAATTATTACAACAACAATTCCCATATTTTTGAAGAGACTCTACTCAAATCAAAATGCATTACTGTTTGGGCGGCTGTGAGTGTAAACGGGGTGTTATCTTACCACATTTCGGACAGTACAATGTCTGAATTTGGTATGCACAAGTTTTAAATCAACATGTCTTGCCTCATTTTATGGTTCCAGAAATGAACCAAGCAATATTCCAACAAGATGGTGCTTCACCTCATTTCGCAAATTCTGTCAAGGACTTACTAAATGGCAACCTTAATGGGCGTTGGATTGCTAGTGGAAGTAATTGTTTGGATTGGTCACCCCAATCCCCAGATTTAACTGTGTGTGACTTCTTTTTATGGGATTTCCTAAAGGAGCGTGTTTATTCCCACAGTTGAGGGTTTAAAACACGCAATTGAAGAAGAACTTTTACCGATACCGCTGGATTCTTTTTAAAATCGTACGAATCATTTGTTGAGCGCTGTTACCAGCGTGTCGTTGTGGATGGATTACAGTTTGAGTAATTTTAGACTTTGGTTTTAAGTTTTCCACTATGTTATATCCTAGTTTTCTAATCGAAATGCCTTAGATCATTAGAATGTGACAATAAACATATTTTACAAACTCTACAGTAATTTAATAATTAAATTTTTGTTACAAAACCAGTAAGGTATAATTTAAATACCTATTTAAAGCATCTATTGTGGAATGTGTAAAGTTTCAAAAAGATCGATGCATTAGTTTTAGGTTAAGTTTTGTGTTGTTGTTGTTCAACAACACAAAACTTAACCTAAAACTTGTAAACATAACCTTAAATGGTTCACATAGCTGGTTGTTGAATTACAAACAATATGTACTCATGCTAGCTTTTATGGAAGTAGATATATAAAATAAAAATAAATAAATAAAACTTAACAGGATAGGTCATAATTTAGGCGGGACATTAGAGAACCGTTTAGAGTTGGATATGAGCGAGTTTCCTGGATTTCTCACGGTGAACCCAGATTTTTCCATTGGTAGACGTTTGTCAATAAGACTATTTATTATAAGGATATTTAATGTACGTATTTATAAAAATAAACTGCGATTATTGTTTTAGTTGTACGTCTTCGCTGGTTAAATTCTCTTTCTTAATTGGCTAGAAACAATGTAATCGCAGTAGCTAGTCCTTAAAACGCAAAACAGGTCGTTAAGGATTCAAAGGATCGTAATCAACCTCCCAGACACCACCCTCGACCGCTTAAAGGTTCAAAGACACGAGAAAGATCGAATATTTTATTCCATCGTTTACACAACGGGAGGATCATATTGATTTATTTACAAACGGTAAACAAACAAAAAGTGTAATTAACGTACACGTCCAATAAAAATTATGTAAGTCATCAAGGGTTAGTTTTGCGATTAATTTGTTATCGTATTATCGCAAAACGAGTGCAGCAAATCGCGTGTTAGTACCCCCACCGTGAGGGTGGATTTGTTAAGGGGTAGACCACTGGTCAGTCGCGACTGCGTAGAAGCGTGAATAGGAAATGAGAACAACGTCCAGTCGGTTCTTGCGACTTTAAAGTCCACACGTGAGTGTGTATTGTGCAACAGAAAGAATGTTGAAAAATCGATGTTTTATTGAGTGTTTGAAAAGTGGTTGCGTATAGGTTGACTGTTGGTATACGTTTATAATGATCATCGGTTGATTATCTGTAGTAAATGGTTTCAATGTTTTAAACAAAATTGCGATTAACTTTAATTATAATTCGGTGGGAAAAAATTAAATAATTCTGTTTATTTTATTAAGAATAAGTATGTAAATTGAATTGGTTAATGGTTTGTAATTCAAGTTTGTAGTTGTAGAAACTATAGTATCATAGTAAATATAGTTAGCTAATAAGAACGCTATCTAAAGTATGCACATTTAAATCGTTGGTAGTTTGATTTAATATGATTAAAATTTACAAACATGTGTTCAGCTAAAATAGTCCAAATGGAACTCGAGACTGACTCAAAAGCGGATCTAAAAACGGACAGCGATAATTTAAAAATATTAAACGATGACATCAAACGAGCCTCCAAAGTATCAAAGAACGAAGAGAAGAATGGCCGTAGGAACGGATACAATAACCTAAACTCTGACGTGAATCAGAAAACCCAACAGTTTTACCACAAAAACTGTTTCACCCCGTTGAACAACAACAATCTGTACAGTTCCTTCAACTCTACGTCGTACGGCAAACACGCCAACATGTCCAAGGAGTTCTTCAACAGTCTGGACTCGAGGTTGAAGAACCTGAACGATGTGCCGAACTCCCGGCAGAAACGTTCGCAAAGGAGCAAACCCCAGGACCACAGGCCGATGTTCGTCACCACAGTGAAGACGGGGATCTTCCTGGAACCTCCTCCGGAACTGGCGGCCATCCTGGGCCTTCAGAGCTACAACGATTCCAACGGGTCTTCGGGTTCCACGGGGTCGCTGAATCCGTCCAACAACGGTGAAGAAGTGTTGGTCTATTCCTTCGCTAGCCAGCCCAGGGTGCTGCACCAGAAGTACCACAAGGCGCGGTGCCATGCGGCCAAACTCGGATCTTCGGTGGAGAGCAACGTCAGCAAAACTAACGTCAGACCGCTCAACAGGCAGAAGAGGGATTTGAACTCTAACCAAACGAAGAAACCGTAAGTAGACGTTTTGGTCTTGGTTGGAAAACTTTATTTGTAAATTATTAATAGTCATTGCGTACAAAACGAAAAACCTTTAAAACCTTACCCATACATGAGAAGATTCTGTAAATGTACGTATCTGTATTTTATTCTATATAATTAATTAATACCACGTGAAATTCCAATGGTAATTTGGATATTAGACGAAATGTTTTGAATTAATATCTAATTTTGTATTAGATATCTCTTATCGTTATATTAAAAAACACAGTACGAAGAACTACAGTCGTTCCAAGGTCTAGATAAATATGTTTATTCTTTGAGAGTGACAATAAAATAATAATGATCGATAATTAATAAAAATTACAACCTAAACAATAAATTAATTAATTTAAAGTTTGAGGATTTAACTTTATGGAAGTCAGACGTTATTTTGACGAAGGAAAAATACACTGTTATAATTCATTATTCACTTTGATTTATTCACTATATAATAATATAGTTCACGGTTTCAACCTATGACTAAATCTATACTAATGTTAATAAACGGTAAACGGTATCAGATAACTTCCACATACTTTCTCCCAGTTGAAACTTTATACCTTCCCAAGAGTAGCATAGGAGGTGGTTATTTAGAATTGCAAAAGTAGGGACGACATACCATGGAAAATATTATTCCATAAATAATAAAATACTATTCGATCGATTTCGAACAAATTTGCACCAACATGTCAATTAGGCCTGTATAGATAAACGAAAAAAGGTTTTGAAAATTTTTGAAAAACAACCCCCTTTTTGGTAAAAAAAAAACCCCAAAAATCAGTTATTATTATTATTACCTAAACGACATGTTTTAGAAAGATGCGGTTTTTTCATATGGTAGGGTATATTAAGGGCTACAAATAAGCCAAATTATAAGAAATCGTTTTTGAGAAATTTTGCTTTTTCTCGTTTTTTGGCCATTTTTGTGGGTTAAAACCCCTTACAAATCAAAAATTTGAAAAAATGAAAAAAAACGCCTTTAGACATTCCAGAACTACACCTACATATCAAAGTTCATCAAAATCGGACCGTTGGTATGGTCTCCAGCTCTGCACACATCCTAACAGACACACAGATACACGGAAAGATATCACAAAAAAAAAAATTTTTTTGGGTTCAGGAAGCACCAAAACAAATAATTCCAGTAAAAATATTTTTAGATTCAGGGAGCACCAACACAGATAATTCCACTAAAAAATGTTTTGGGGTTCAGGGATCACCAAAGCAGATAATTCCACTAAAAATTCAAATTCAAAATTTTGGACGAAAACAATACTTTCTCCATATACTACGTATAGGGGGGGAGAAAGTAAAAAGAGGTAAAATATGTTTTTTTTTTGTATGTAGGGGGTAATCTCTGGAACTACTGAACCGAATGAAAAAAATAGTTTTACTAATAAAAACCAACACTACTCCTGAGTAACATAGGCTATAATTCATTTTGATAAAAACATTTTTTATTTCAATATTTGTAAATTTAGTCGGACAAAATTCTTAGGTTAGGCCTGGACTGAGAATTAACACATTTATTACCATAGAAACCAATTGAATAAAATAACAGTTAAAAGAGCTGTTTGCTGTAATATTTCCATTAATAGCTGATTTGAAGCAATTATTTGTATTTCTAACTTTGAGGCTTGGTTTTTGTTTAAGTGCGGACCTAAGCCTTAATGGTTCTTTTAACCTTCTTTATAACTACTGTTAAAAAATATACGGAATAATTTGATTTGGAAATTTAAAATTTATTACCCTTCTTAGCTTTGAGAATATTATTAATTCTACACCTTTATTATAAATAAAACATAAATTACAACAGGGTTCCAACGGGGTTGGCGTGCGGAGCACGCTGTGGTCTCCTCTAGTTAACTATAAACTATAACTCTATAAACAACTAACTTACACATAACTATCAAATAGTATAAAACATAATATACATATATATATGAATAAATAATATGCAATAAACACAAAAACCGAAAAATTCTACAATTTATGACAAGACTAAAAGATTCAATGGTCAATAAAAAGTAAAAATATAATATTATCAATATTTGATGGTAAAAGAAATGGGAAATTTTTTAGATTTTATTTATAAAATATATATTCTGTATTAATCTATACTAATATTATAAAGAGGTAAAGTTTTTTTTTTTTTTTGTTTGTTTGTTTGTATGTAGGGGTAATCTCTGGAACTACTCAACCGATTGAAAAAATAGTTTTACTCATAAAAAACTGCACTATAACTGAATAACATAGGCTATAATTCATTTCGATAAAAACCTTTTTTTATTTCAATATTTGTAAATTTATTCGGAAAAAATTCTTAGGTTAGGCCTAGAATGATAAAACAACACATGTCTATTGTATTTACATGTATTACCATAGCAACCAATTGAATAAAATAACAGATAATATAGCTCCAATTTCCATTAACAGCTGATTTCAAAATTTGAAGCAATTATTTTTGTATTTCTAGCTTTTAGGTTAGGGTTTTAAAGTGTAGACCTGAGCCTTGCTGGTTCTTTAACCATTATTATAACTGCTATAAAATATAAGAAATAATTTAATTTGAACATTTAACATTATTTACCATCTTAATTTTGAGGTTATTATTAATCCTACACCTTTATTATGAATAAAACATAACATATGTTTTTTGGAAGGTTTTATTGGGGGTTGGCGTGCGGAGCACGCAGGGGTCTCCCCTAGTCTATATATATAAAAGCGAAATACCACTCTCTCACTCATCACGATTTCTCAAAAACTACCGAACGGATTGAAATGAAATTTGGTACGTAGCTTCCTCTAGGGCCATAGGTGCTCACTAAGAAAAGGTTTGAAAAAATTAGAAATTTCAGGGGGGGGGTTTGGGGGATCAAAGTTATTAAAAAACGATTTCTTCAAAACTACCGAATTGATTGGAATGAAATTTGGTATGTAGCTTCCTCTAGGGCCATAAGTGTTCACTAAAAAAGGGTTTAAAAAATTGCAAATTTTAGGGGGGGTTTTGGGGCTAAAAATTACTAAATCACGATTTCTCCAAAATTACCGAACAGATTGGAATAAAATTTGGTATGTAGCTTTCTCTAGGGCCATAGGCGCTCACTAAGGAAGGGTATGAAAAATTTCGAAATTTTAGGAGGGGTTTGGGGGGATCAAAGTTACTAAATTCAAATTTCAGATCTTTTATTATTATGTCAATAGTGCTTTTATTATTTAAGATCTATATATATTTTGTCAAATACCACTCACTGACTGAACACTTAAAAAGAATAAAATTATTACGTTAAAAAGACTGAAAATACCAACCACCACGGGCATCGCCGTAAGGGTCAGCTAGTGTAATATATATATCCGAATACAGAAAAGAGGAATTAACTACATAATTCATAAGTTTTTGATGTTGGTGATAAAAATAAGTTAAATATTTATTCCTTTCTTTAGACTTAAACTGATTCGTTTTTAGCATTCCAAAGCAAACAGAGACGTTTTATAAGTTTAACGTGTGTATCTGAGTTTATGTGTGTTTGTGTATCTGTCTGTGGAATCGTAGCTCCCAAACGGATTTAGTTTTTTTTTAAGGTCACTTGATCGAGATTGTTCTTACCTATGATTCAAGAAAACACTGTTCAGCTGTTCGGGATTTTAAAATTGTTTTTAGTTTATCTGTTATTTAACATTGAATAATCTGCCTACATTTTAAATAGTTAGCTTAATTAACTAAATAAGTTGAGGTTTTAGATTTAGACAAAGTAATTCAAACTCATTTCGGCTAGTGGTGATTATTTAGTTAAACTAGTAAGCCCCCGTGAAAAATCACAGGCAAATTAAGTAGATACATATAAGAAATACGTAATTAAAAAAATAAATACTATTTAAAAACAACAGACTTTATGTTGGGCTACCTAACTATGCTGACGGGTATTTTTAACTCGGTAAATGTGTACAAAACTGTAGGCCTGTTTTTAATTATATTTTAATTGATTTTTATTTCATGTGATAGATAAAATAATTTTGAAGTTATATAGTTCTTATAGTGAAGAAATTAATAATAAACAAATATGTTTATGTTATACAAAGTTGTACGAATGTTTCCGAAGCTAAACGAATAGTTATCTCTTCTTTAAATACAATTTATATAAATGAATATATTGATGATAAAAGTTTGTATTTATACTATACAGTTTATAACTTAAAAACAAAACTTATGACGTATTATAGCATTCATTAGTTCTATACCTCATATTTAAAAAATCTACTTCATAAGAAATTATAATAATTGTTGTTTTAAACATAACCCCAAAGTATAATCTAATGGGTTTTGTTTAATTATACTACAGATGATGGATGAAATCAGCTGTTATATTATACGTTGTATCTTCTATACTATTATAAAATTCTAATAGTTTCTGTCGGGGAGGGGGGGGGGGGGTGTGTGTTATTCAATCACGTAAAAACTACAGCATGATCTGGAATGAGACATAGGCTAGAATTTATTTAGATTTAAGGGTTGAAACAACCCCTAAAACAATAAATATTTATTATTATACTTCCATTAATACTAGATAGCTGGAAATTTGTACATTTATTTCTTTCAAGATATATATAAAAAGTAAACCATATTTGTATTTTTTAGTGTACTGCTAAGGGGTGAAAATGAAACAACCCCAAAAACAATACAAATAAATTATTATACTTCCCATTAAACTAGAGAGCTGGAAATTGGTACATTTATTTCTTACAATACATATATACTATGTAAATAATCTTTGCATTTTATAGCGTGCTGCTAAGGGGTGAAAATGTAATAACAACCCCTAAAACAATAAACATACTAAAACTCACTATGCGGCGGATCTTTGGACCGTGTGCGAAGCCACGGGTACCTGCTAATACTGTTATATTATTACGAACGTAAGGACGTTCACTAGCTTTTATAGGAGTTGATTATTTACGAAAATGTTTAACTTCTACGCAAACAGACGGATGTTATAAGTTTAACATGTGTTTCTGTCTGTGGCATCATAGCTCTCAAATGAATGAACCAATTTTGAGTTATTTATTTTTGTGTGTCGCGTAGACTATGATCCAACAAAATCTGTTCAATCGGTCGGGGTTTTAACATTTTTTAACTTATTTGTTGTATTTTTATATTAAGGCAAGAACATGGAATTTATTTTGACTTTTAAGTCACAGTTGTTTATATGTTTTAAGTGTCTATATTGGTCTTTCGAAACTGATATTTTTTAAATATATTAATATTAATTGATTTCCATAGTTACTAATGTACTCACATATTTAACGTCCCGATGATAAAGTTACGGTTTTGTGGTAAAACCTATGATCAGTGTAGGAATCTCCTGGATATCGTATTGTAATTATTTATGGGGCTTTGGGAACGGAATATTCTCATATTTGAATCGGTACTGTATTTTGAATAGATTCGGAAATTCAGCAGTTTTTAATTTAGGATTGGTTTTCTATAGGAAAGTTGGGTTCTCTTGTTATCTCCTCTCCTGGGAAAATTATTGTAACTATATAGGGCTCCGTCATGACAACGGAATGTTTTAATCATTACTTTATCTCAAACAGGCTACTAGATACAACAATATAAATTTGACCATCGTTTTCAATAAGAAATTGTTGTTTGTAGTATCTCATCTCCGAGTAATCTTTTCTAAAGTTATTAGGAGCCAATAATGATGCTGGGATCGGGATTCTTATATTTGAGTCATTGTTGTTACTGAAATAGTTTCGATTTGACGTTGTTTTTCCATAAGAAAATCAGTTCTTCCTCTTGGGTAAGAATTTGTATGGATTTAGAGTCCATAAGATGGGCGTTTTTGCAGTAATTACAAAAAATAGAAATACATTAATATTTTGATTTTTTCTTGAATTAAAATATTTTTTTTCTATTGTATCTAATAAAATTATTAAAATGAAATAGTATCATCAGAAGACATGTTTTATTTGTGATTATTTGATTATCTGATAATACTAGAGGACTCCGCCCCTTGATTGGTTCGCTCACCAACCCTTGAGACGATTCGCGGCGAACCAAACAGATTATTGTGTACTGTGATATTGTCACGGAAACGACGCGACGGTTGATTAGATGTACAGTAGAACTCCAGTTATCCAAATCAATTGGGACCGGACCCCATTCGGATAATCAAGAATTCGGAAAATTGGATTTATCTATTTTAACCTTTTCGGGATTGGCTTCGCATTTACGCGACTGGAGTAAACTATCCGCACATACTACGGTCGCGTATACACGTTTTATAACTTTAACGTTTGAGTACTATCATCGCGTTTACACGTTCACTGCTAAGGACGCACATGTGAGCTTGACACTGAACACTATGAGAAGCGGCCGACGTACAGTGCATTGTGGGAGTATTTTCAATACACAGTGCATTGCGTGCTTCGCACGCCAACCCCCGCGTAAGGAGCATTTTCAATACGTAGTAATTGAAAACGTAATAGTTTGATCATCTTATATCACCATCTAAACAATCACACAAATCCCAGTGGGATTTTCAAGGATCGTACATTATACCGGCGCGAAAGTTGGCATTTGAGCAAACCGTTACTAACCTGACTAAAAACATCGGTACCCGGTATATCTCTAACACGTTCACTGCTAAGGACTCACATGCGAGCTTGACACTGAACACTATGAGAAGCGGCCGAAGCACAGTGCATTGCACGCCAACCCCCGTATTGGGAGTGTTTTCAATACACAGTGCATTGCGTGCTTATATATATATAGAATGATATATAGGCACAAAATCTTAAGAAACAAATATTTTTAAGGTGCACAACTAGATCAACAAAGGTTGGAGAAAACCAGTTGGATGTGTTAGTCTAGCCCTAGATCGTTGCGTACAACATGCGTCACGCACATGTTTAAGGGTCGGCTCTAGCTGTCGGCCATGTTGGTTGACACTCCATAAGACCAATGTTAAATTAAAATCCATATTTTTCCTTTATTTTTGATCGGATAATTATGAACGATATGTCATTTTAAAGCTATGGCCAATACGCATGCAAATGGCTTTTCCAAAATTAAGAAAAACGTTTTAATCTAATTGAACTACTTACGTCTGTTCTCCGTTTATAACGTGTTTTTCTTTACACTACGGCCGTTTCGGCTTTTTATTCAGCCATGTTCACGTGTTGGTATCTGTAGCGTTATTGTACTTCGTCATTTAAAAAAAACACACTTAAAATCACAATTCACATATACTGACATTTAACATTAAAAAAACACATTTAAAAAACATTTAGAATTTTTTTTA
>JAGFPH010000494.1:263835-299472 GCA_018207615.1 Philaenus spumarius
ATTTAAGGCTACGTAGGACCTCTGAAATTATTTAAGACACAGTTGCATTCCCTCATTGATTTAAAGCTCTGTCGCACCTCCACCAATATTTAAATCTACGTAGTATCTCCGCAATTCTTTTGATACAGTCGCATCCCCGGATTTATTTAAGGCTCCGACGCATATTTGCAATTACTTAAGGCTCTATCTTATATCCATAATTACCGTAGTTAAGGCTCCATTACAACATTAATACATTGCTTTAAAAAAATACTTCTTAATAATCCGAAAATAAAGTTAAATATAAGAAGCTAAATATAAGATATTCCAATCATCCCCAAAGTATCACTACGACTCTTTGCCGATGACGCCAAGTTTTATTACACATCTCTTAAAATGGAATATTTTTCGTCAGACATCCAACAACAGTGGCTCAAGAAGTCTAGAATTAGAGGAAACACAGATAAAACACAAACCATCCAATTCTCTACAATACGTACACTACAAAAAGTTCAACTAACTCTCAACAAATCTCCCTTAGTATGGACCCGTAATGTCAGATAACTTGGAATTACGCTGGACTCTAAACTAAAACTGTCCCGTCACGTCAAGCAAACATTGTCAATGGCTAAATCGGTCCATGGCAGACTCCTTCAGTCATAAAGGCCAAGAGCCCTCTACCACTTCAGATTGTCCATGTACAAACATACATCAGACCGGTACTCACGTACGCATCCAAAGCTTGGTATCTCTTCTGTCTGTTGTCTGTTGCTTGAAAAAAAAGGTTGGACTTCTTCCAAAACAAAACTCTCCGTTGGATCGCCAACTCCCCGTGGTACGTATCGAACGCAACCATCTCTCAAGGGCACAAAATCACCACACTCGAGGACTACATCCCAAAACTATCACACTCAGGCACAGAGCCCAAGGTTATTAGCATACACACATACAACAAATCATCACTGATCCTCCGTAGGACAAAATAAAATGTCCCTTATGTCTGGTTTACGAACCACCATAATCACCTTAAAATCCAAGCTCATTCTTAAACACTATATATTTTCTGTACCTAATCAAAGTGTATAATATTGATTCACCATCTCATACCCACACAAAATTTATTCCAAATTAAGTCAATACAATTTTTCTATAAAGTAATTCCTTAGTTTCAGATATGCAGTCATTGTAAAGGGTGATTCAGTTATAGGTTACAATTTAAAAATTAAATAATACGCATTGTAGTTTACTTACTTGGTATATTTTTATTTAGATACATTTGTTAGAGATTGACATTAAACTTGAAAAATGATATCCGTCAAATGACCGCCGCGTGCAGCCCTACAGGCTTTAACCCTTTTAATGAAATTTTCCATCACTTTTCGATCAACTGTCGTGGAATTTGATGGATAACTCTACGAGCCTCATCCTTCAGCTCCGGAATCGAGTTGGGCTTGTTTGCGTAAACCTTCTGCTTCATGTAACCTCAAAGGAAATAATCCAGTGGTGTGAGGTCACATGATCTTGCTGGCCAATGTTGATCACCGAAACGAGAGATTAAACGGCCGGGGAACTTTGTGTGCAACAACTAACTGCACGGTTTCTTGAGCTGCACTTTCAAAAACGTGCCTTACTTTCAATCATGCCGCCAACCCAAAATCTAAACCAACGCTCCATAACAAAAAATGTAACTAATCAACAATGCCCAATTTCATAACATCAGCTGTTTATCTTGAATTACAGAACAGTTCTACCAACTTAAAATTGTAACCTCTAACTGAATCACCCTTTTTATTTTACAGATGCTGTCAACCAGTTAAGACCAAGGTCTTGACAATTTGCTAGCAATTTTTAAAACGTAGATGATTATGATTGGTCAAATGGTGTAATGGAAGGGGGTAAATACCGAAAGAGAGCTGCATCGCAACAAACGCATGGCAAATGCTCACATTTTTGAAATTTTTTGTAGAAACAAATATGTATCAACTTGAAATTGAAGTGGTACATCCTTCAAACCATGTAGATTGTGCCTTCAAAGTTTTGTACAAAGTAGTTTCGGAGTAGAAGAATGTACATAATTGAAGCCGGAAAAGAGGGCTTCGCTCAATTTTAGTTAACGTAAAATTCAAATTTAATAGAACACTAACAATTATTATAAATTTATAACAGGTACGAATACAAATAATTAAATACATTTCAAATCTTAAATTTAATTAACAAACCTAAATTAAAGCACCATAAACTTCAAACTTAATCACAAACTTTGGTGTCAAATAAATAAACTGTAACAACAAAACAATAACAATACACACAAACAACCAAAACCGAAGATTTGATTTTGTTGCTAAGTACGTAAATGTACTGCGCAATGGTTTACAAACTTTACCGTGAAAGGAAATTTAAATTTTAACTAATGTTTTAATGTACGTGTATGTAATGTGCACATACATGTTTTGTTGAAGCGCCGTATGTAGTAACGGTACTGTGAGGGGGCAAGTTAAGAAAAATACAAACTTTGTTTAGGGGTTCTTGGATACTATTTTAAGGAGAAAAATATAGTTACACCCATTGGTGAATTATTGTTTTTCGAGGAGGCCTTTGCATTACAAATTTCATAATATATCAACTGGGTGTGAACTTTTATATATATTTTACTTTTACTTTCTCCCCCTATACCATAGTATATGGAGAAAGTATTGTATTCGTCAAAATTTTCGAGTTTGAGTTTTTGGTGGAAATATCCGTTTTGGGCCCCCCCTGAACCTAAAAAAGTGGTTTTCGGAGTGATGTCTGTGTGTGTGTCTGTATGTGTGTCTGTGTGTCTGTGTGTCTGTGTGTCTGTGTGGATGTTATCAGACCTAGAGCCTAAACCAGTCGTCCGATTTTGATGAAATTTGGTATGGAGGTACTAATCCACGGTATCTCCAGGCGTTTTTTTCACTTTTGTAAATTTTTAAGGGTAATTTTCCCATAAAAACCCTTAAAATAACGAAAAAATCAACTTTTCTCAAAAACCACTCTAACGATTTTGATTAAAATTTTATAGTTTATTAGGGACCTAAAGTACTATAAACTGTAAAATTTTAATCAAAATCGTTCGAGCCGTTTTTGAGAAAAGTTGGTTTTTCCGTTATTTTATGGATTTTTATGGGAAAACAACTTTAATACAAAATCACCTCTCCTACCCCACCCTACAAGCCACCGTGAATCTGTTTAATAATTTAAATATGTTTGTGAGAAAGTATGTGCCAGTTCCTGGTACCGTTTATTTTGATTTAGTGAAACATGATTTTATTTTTTAATTAATAATACAAAATGTGTGCAAAAGAGCACATTATTACTATAAAAAAGTGTATGCCTTTCAAAAACTCTGTTATGTAGTGGGGAACATAACCTTTAAAATAATGTTTGAATAAATAATTATTTACTTTAGCAGCCTCATTTTAAGTCCGATTTGGTCAAAATTTGGTACACATGTTGGTTGTCTACGTCGCTCGGCCGAGTTCCTTAGCAAAAATATCCAAAAACCGGAAATCCGTTTTTTGACCGAAAGTAACTATATTTTTTTAGATTTTTCTTACGAGAATGATTTTTTTAGAGATTTTTAGAGAAATTTAGGCTGTTATTCTGCACATTTTATTTTTACGCGACCTTATAGCTCGCTTAGTTCCCCCAAAATCGATCAAAACATAAAATACCATAAAAGTACCCGGTTCAAAGTCACGTGGTTCTTATCCTAGGCAGACGGGTGAGTTTTTACGCTGCGAGCGAAGCGAAGCTCATGACCCGAGGCCACAAGATTGAGGTGCAATCTCGCAAAGCGGAGTTTGTCCACTGGGAGTGTAACGTAGGAGCGCGTGAGTCGAAGCTGGATTCTTAGGCGCGAACAAATTCTACTAATATAATTATTTCGTACAAAGAGGCTGATATTCAGCACCGTCGTGAGTAGACCTATTTCCCAAATTATTGGTTGAAACTCTAAAACATAGGCCTATAAACTTATTTTTTTAAATTTACTCAACTCACGTCAGCGGTTCAGCTGCGTGGTCGAATTATTTTTTATTCCAAGGACCAAATTTTTAATAATTTAAAAATATTTCTTTTGATCAATTAGTATCATATAAAACCTGGATATTCAAATTGTATTTATTTAACCTTCAGTGGTAAAATAAATATGCTGTAAGCCTAAATGTCCAATAATAATATAATAACTTTTAAGCAAAATCTGATAAGTAGAGAAATTATGTTCATTCCTTTTGCTTCATTTATTTTCTCAGCTTTAGGTTGGACGTTTCTAGCGAGAAAATTAAGCGTTTAAGTGCTATTTAATTTCCCCAGTCACCTCGTTAACTGCACTATATTCCTATTGTATTCACTCCCCTACATACTTTATGCACGAGTTTCCGAGTTTTACCGTTGTCCAAGAATTATCGACCCTTAATTTCCACTTTGCGTGTCTACGATCGGACCAGCGACTTACTGATAAGTCCAAGGACTGGACTCGACCAATGGAAGACGGTTCTTGTTAAATATGCAGTTTTTGTCCCCGTTCAAGATGCATTTAGGTCACTAATAATATTTATACGTAGAAGATATTGTTCCGTGGTAACACAAGTCTAGAGGCCGTTCATAATTTCGTTGTAAACACATTCTCAGATATTAAATTACCAGTGTGCTGTTATAGTCACATTATACAGGTTGTCCCTTAAGTAAAGTGCCAAACTTCGATGAATGGTTCTATGGGTCAAAATAAGAAAACAAGTTCATACAAACATAGGCATGTAAATGCTTAGTTTTCCAGATTTCCGGCATTTTGTTTTTTCCGGCATGAAAACAATTCATGTCTAGAGAACGGTTTAACTGATTGAGTTCAAACTTGGCATGAGGTTTAACCTAACAATGATATATCTCAAGAAAAATAAGCTATTAAATCCAATCGGCGTTTCAAAATGGCGGCTGTTTGAAAATTTCCAACCTAATATACTCAAAAATTCGTACATTTTAACAAAATATGTCAAGACACCTTTTTTTGTAGCCCTTTTGATTCCCGGTCGGATGGTGTAACTGTCAAAAAATCGGATGAAAAAGATATTGGTTAATTTGTGTATAATAATTGGTTTGTTCAACCCGGCATCCTATACCAACACAGTAAATACAGCAATATTATGTACATTTGCTGTCATTATCTTTAACTTTGCTATTATATTTCATCCGATTGTTTTGGCAGTCACACCATCCGATAGGGAATCAAAAGGGCTACAAAAAGTTTGTCTTGACAGTTTTTGTTAAAATTTACGGTTTTTGAGTAATTTAAGTTTGAAATTTTCAAACAGCCGCCATTTTGAAACGCATGATTGGATTTAGTCGCTTATTTTTCGTGAGATAGAATATTATTAGGTTAAACCTCATGCCAAGTTTGAACACAATCAGTTAATACGTTCTCTAGATATGAATTATTTTGTAAAAAAAAACAAATACCGGATATCTGGAAAACGAAGCGTTTGTGGGCCTGTGTTTATATGAACTTTTTTCTTATTTTGACCCATAGAACCATTCCCCGAAGTTTGGCACTTTACTTATGGGACAACCTGTATAAGGTGACTATAATACTGCCCTGGTAAGCCAAAAGACCGCAACTGACAAAATTATCGATTTTGAGTTAACAATTGATCTTAAGGTTTTTTACAACGAGGAATCCGTAAAGCGAAACCAAAACACCGTATATGCTTCCGTTTCGGAGATAATTGGGTCTGATTTTACCGTAACTTCGTTCAAAACCAAAATTTTTTAAGGTACAAAAAGCAGTATCTGCATTGTACAATAGAATACTACTAGTGGCTTGTAGGGGCAATAGCCCCTTTATATAGGCTATATTTCTAGAAGCAATACCTCTTTGTGATGGCCTACCTTTGCGAGGTGGTCTTCCAGCGTTATTCATTACAGTAAAAAATATGAAGTACAGTAGAAATAATTTTATAATGTGTTTAATCATATAGCCTAAGCTTTGATTTTAATTCTCACTTTGGAACAAAAAAAAAAAAAACAGCTACAATAACAAAACACAGCACAAAACTGCACATTCAGGTGTTGTTATGATAGCTGAACACCTTGTTATGATTGTTATGATTACAATCACCTGTTTTTAACACTAAAATCACTTGATTTACACCTATATACCCTACATACCCATGCTATTTAAATGGGAATTATTATATACAATCACCTGTTTTAACACTAAAATCACCTGAGCATACATATTCCTATGCTATTTTAATGGTAATTCTTTTATTCCGTAGCAAATTTTCGTGACACAATTAACAAAAATGAATATTTTCCCCAAAACTTCATGTCCAGACCTCTAAAATGAGACCTCTCCCAGCTTTCTACGACCTACCGTTCGCTCACAATTTCATTTGCAAATTTGGGCTTACGGAATTAGATATATAGATAACAAGAAAAATATGACAATGCTAGGAAGGTTTTGGTTTCTTTGGTAGTACAGTAGTTTGTTGTCTAGATATTTATTAAAATTTTTTAAAGTATTATGTCTAATAGAATCAAAATTAAAACGCTTGTAACAGCCATCAAAGCTTTAATGGAGCGTAATGGGCAAGCATTCAAACAAACTATGGAGTACATCAATTACTGCAGCAGAGTTTAGTTATTTCACTCAGAGGTACATTTTGAAAGGGATAGTAAAACTATCTTTAGGAAGGTATACACTGGTAAGAGGAAAACTGAGAAAGACGTTCGGGCAGAAACAGTTTGATTAATTGGATTACAGATAGTGCCAAGTAGCGTGAAGCGTCACTTGAGCATGCGCTGTAGGGTCTTACCCTCTCCTACTCGACTGTGAGTCTTCAGTACAGTCACTGCCAAAAATTGTTGATATACAATCAACACGACTACATAGCAGACATGAATTAGGTAGGGCAGGCGGCTCTGACTGTACTCCGCCGCGAGAGAGGAAATGTGGTGGGAGCCGGCGTAGGAGACTTGCACACCCCCTCTTCGCGCTCCATCCTAATTGGCACTATCTGTATCAGTTACAAGACGTACATGCTGCGATCAACTATTCATCCAACTGCTTCTGGGCCGTCTTTGTGCTCTGTTACTCCTCCGTCTTCGCCCTCTGACCAGCTCATTGCTGCCACTAGAAACTGGCAAGAACTTTAAAATGGCTCTTCTCAGCGAAATTAACACAACTCTTCCGTAGTTACTTAAATAACCCATGACATGTTTCAATGTTGCTTGGGCTTCGTTAAAGCAACTAAAATAAAACGTTGTTTTTAATAAACACTTCACTCGTTTCGTTATAGACTGCCAAGACACGTAATATTTGATTTGTATTCATTAAATTCATTGATTCATTAAATTAATTTGTATATTTTAAATACGAGTATATTACGTTACTCACAATGTGTCATGCACTTTCTAACAGCGAGAAGATTTTGTAAATAAACTTAATCATTTACTAAAAAAAGTATAAGGTTTATATATAATTTAGTACAGATTTTTTAAAAGATTACGTGTTTAAATATTTGAAATACTTTAAAATAAGGACATTTGAGGAAATTATTTATCTACGATGATTGCAAAAGGAATACAGAAATTAAAACGGAATGCGTGGTTTTCTCGAAAAGCTGGTGTAACAATAAGAGAATTATTACATTTATTGTTTATGAAAATATTCACTAATTGCCATTAAACGTATTCAGTATTACATCATAACAAATAAGCCCCCGTGAAAAATCCCAGGCAGATTAATTAGATACACATCAGAAATACATTATTTAAAAACAAAACTGACTTTGTGTAGGCCTACCTAACACTATGCTGACAGAGATTTTTAACTCGGTAAATGTGTGCAATTAAAAGGATTATAAAACTGTAGGTCTATTTGTTAAGATTTGTTGTGTATATATATTATTATATATCTAAATTAAGATACAAATTTTATCTTTTAATTGCTTTTTATTTCATACTAGTGGACCCGGCAATGCTTCGCTATTGCTTTATTTAATTTTAAGGGTAGTTATCAAATTTCATTCTTTTGACTTAAGTTATTGAATTGCAAATGGTGTTTATGTCAACAATTTATATAAACAATTTATATAAACAATATTTTAAACAGCATATATGTAAGTAAATAGATATGTAACAACCGATGTTTGAATTGAATTATAATACAGTAAGCATTTTTCGTTAATTTTTGTTTGTGTTGTTTGTCAATCTAACCTAAAAAAGCTGTTTTGGTTTTTGAAGAATAATAACCCGATTATAATTTAGAGAAATTGGTTGCAAATAAAAATGTTTTGGTTCATTGTTAAAATTATGTTCAGTTTTTGATCCATAACAGTTGTTTTATTTATAATAATATGTAACAACCGATGTTTAAATTGAATTATAATATAGTAGGCCTAAGCATGTTTTATTGATTTTTGTTTGTGTTTGCTTTTAATTTGTCAATCTAATCTAAAAAGCTATTGGTTTTGAAGAATAATAAACTGATTATAAATTTGCTAAAGTTGCTATGGTAATGAATGTAAACAAACATGTGTTACTAAGCATTTTATACGAACAGCTGTTTTTGAGCGCTATGGTCTTGAGTCCATACAAAAGAGGCTGTTTAGTTTTTTCCAAATTTGAAACTTTTTCGTGAAACTTTTCAAATTTTTCTTTATATAAAAACCTAGTTCGGACTATTACGAACATTTTAAAACAAAAAATTGCCAAATTGGTCCAGCAGTTCTCAATTGATGCGATTTCAAAGAAACAGCAATTCATTTTTATTATATAGATTGATAGATCAAATGATTTAGAAGCTATTAATATTATAGTAAATACATTAATACTTGAATATGTTTATATGTTATACGAAGATGTACGAATGTTTCCGATGTTAAACGAATAGGCATTTCTTTAACTTTGTATAAAGGAATATATTTATGATAAAAGGTTGTTTTTATATTCAGTTTATAACACAAAGCAAATCTTATAACGTATTATATCATACATTAGTTCTATAATTCATATTGAAAAAAATCAACTTCACAAGAAATTATAATGATTGAAGTTGTATATATAACCACAAAAAGCATATCTACGCTGGGTTTTGTTTAAGTATTACAAATGATGGTTGAAATCAGGTGCTATATCATATGTTACTCACGTACGTACGGACGTTCACTCGCTTTTATAAGAGTTGATGTGCTCGTAAAACGTCTAGCCTTCTAAAAAAGGTGTAGATTGAAATTTAAAGTTCTAACTATGTGGAAGAACAAGTTGTGTTATTTTGTGGTGTATAGTAAAATTCTGCAATACAAATTATAGGTCTCTACTTGAACATTACCTACGTTGGTCTTCAAAACGTCGACCAGATCAAAAATAACTTTGAAGTTTCCTCTGCAAATAGAGAATTCTTTGTTCATATAGTATTTAGTGTCTTACATGATCTTGATGGACATTCTTTACAAAGATTTTCGAGTATTTTCAGTAAGTTACCATTAAAATAATATTACCGTTTACATGGCTGATCAAACCGGCTGGTAAGTAACAAGGCCGTAACCAGGGGGGGGGGGGGGGTCCAGGTCAGAAAACCGGGGATTTGAATTTAAACCCTTTTAACACGTTTACTGCTAAGGACGAACATGTGAGCTAGACACTGAACACTAGGAGAAGCGGCTGACGCACAGTGCATTTCACGCCAACCCTTGTATTGGGAGTATTTTCAATACAAAGTGCATTGCGTGCTTCGCACGCCAATTTTAAGCCATTGTGCTATGGAGGCACATGTGCGTCCGCTTTAAAATATTAGTGATTATTACGTAGAAAGTCCCAAAAATGAAAATAAAGTCATTTCTACTCATTTAGGCTATAAATAAAAAATATAAAAGATCAGCTCCTAGGAAATAGGAATATATTTATAGCAATATATATATAGCATAGCAATGAACGTAACACCAATTCAATGATTATTTTTAAAATTTTGATATATTTACCCATGTAAAATATTATAGGATGTAAGGATGATGAATGATTTTGTTTTGATAGAGTAAAGTATTTTTGTCGAACCTTCATAGTTTTTTTATTTAATAGATCAGATCAAGCTCACAACTCACAAGAGAGTAAGGCTGTAACCCACTGAATCCATGTGTATTGTACGTTGTAGTTTAATCAAGCGAATCTAAATAAATATCAGTATACATGCAATGCACAATGATGTAAAACATGTTTGGATCCTCTGTTATGTTGCCTATTTTATAATTTAACTTGCACATTTTAAACCTCGTATTAATTTTTACTGCTAAATTTCGGGATTTCGCGGTTGGGGGGTTATCCCCCTAACCAACCCCCTGGCTACGGCCTTGGTAAGTAACACTTAGACATGACTTTTGATTCTAGTATTTTAAATTAATTTCGCCTTGATGTGTTTGCAGAGACATGACCACCAGTTTGCCCTTACCGTACGGTAACATCATGTCGGACCGTCGTGTTGTTCGCGGAAGTACCTTCTCCCACCCAGTGCCTACGGTAAGTACATACCTACTCATCGTTCTGCAGAGTGTAAGAGTTGTTTTAATGCACAGTTATATTTTGTACCACTAGTTGTAGAGTCGACATTACCATCAGTTGGTAAAGTAGTTTGTTTATTGATAAGAAAATGTAGAACCATAACCGATCAAATTTAATTTAGTATTTTATGTTTAAATGTATATAACTGCTGAGGCTGGGGCTACAGGGTGCTGTTTGTCGTTGATACCTAAAATATAACAATAAATAGAGATGATCGAATTTTTAATTTTATAGCCAGCACAAACACGGCAATAACTCGAAAACGACTGCACTAATTTGAAAAGTATTGCGGATTTATTTAGAATTTACATTACCCAACAACTTTGTGTTTGACAATGAATATTCCATGGAAATCTTACCACTGGTTAATTACCTTATAAACTACAGATAACTATTCTATTTTATATAATACATATATTGTATAGAGTTAGAAATTGAATAATGAATACGGATAGAGTATTAGTAAAAAGAAAGCTTTCAAGTATTGTGAAGTTTTATCGGATATCCCCAATTTGGTTTAAAGTAAATTGATTACATTCTGATATTATATATGTGTAATAATTGATTTGTTAATCTCGGCATCTAGTCCAGTAAAAACAAACAAAAATAGGCCAAAAGCTGGTAAATGTTTTAAACTTTAATTTTTGTATTTACAAATTTCTTCTAAAAATTATATTCACATTCATCGTTTGTAGTAGTCTAAATCAATTGATGCCGCTCTAGAAAGCGCAAGGAAATGACTCAAACTCGTCACTTTTTAAAGGCACATAACCGTTATAGAGACTTGTTTTGAGAAGAAGATAAGGACACCATTGGATTCGTCAAGATTCGAACTTTCTACCACGATCTTCTAATCGTTCGTCACTCTTATAGTTTTTTAGATATGAAGTGCTCTGTAAAGCTGCTTACAATTATAGTTTTTCAACCAATGAGAAAGCACATTTTGCAATCGATGTATCTATTACAAATCTATATATTCGTATAATAATGTTTATATCGATTTGAAGTGCAAGTTATATATTTTCGTTTGATATAAGGAAATCCTGGTTTAGTGTTCCGAAGCTATTCGGGTATTTCCGTGAAATATGTACATTTTCAACGCTCTTGGCGCGTTAGCCGTTACCTTTTCCCGTCTGGCTTTAACTGTATATACTAAACGTTTGTGAGGATTTTGTTTGGTTGTTCTAATTTAGTGAAATAAGTTTTTAGAATAAATCTATTAAAAATTTTATGATTTATTCTCTACAATATGTTATAATAAAATTTCATTTTTGGGTAAAGCATATAATCTTTAATTATTACTCAAAATGGGTGCTCGTGAAATAGTCTAAAAAGACGTTTTCAAGCACTGTATTCCAAAAAAAGTAGTCTATACACCCCCCCCCCCGAATAGGAGACAGCCCCCTCCTTGAAAACCGGCTTGATCCGCCCATGTCTGTAAACCCAGTGTATATTCAACTTCAATCATTATAATGTCTTGTGAAAGTGATTTTTTTAAATATGAGCTAAATTACTAATGTATGTTATAATCTACGTTATAATATTTGCTATGATGTTATAAACTATATATACATTCAACCTTTTATCATAAATATATTTTTTATACAAATTTAAAGGAAATATACAATACATATTCTTTTAGGTTAGGAAACCAATGAATACTTAAATGTATTCATTGAGGAAACATTCTTACATCTAAACAGCTGATTTCACCCATAATCTGTAATACACAAACCTAGCATTGATTATAGGGACCTTTGGGGTTATGTTTACAACTTTAATAAATATAAGTCATGTAATATTAATAACTTCTAAATCATTTGAATATCAATATGAAATAGAAAGCAATTAAAAGATAATATTTTTATCTTTCTTTAAATATATAATAACATAGTCTACATAAATAGAAAATTTTAACAAATATTCACACAGTTTTATAATCCTTATGATTGTACACATTTACCAAGTTAAAAATCAATGCCAGCATAGTTAGGTAGGCCTAGACAAAGTGTGTTGTTGAATGATGTATTTCTGATGTGTATCTAATTAATCCGCCTGTGATTGTTCACGGGGGTTTACTAGTTAAAATAAATAAGACATATTATAACTTAATAGCAGGCCTATTTATTGATAACATACGGTAATTGATAGTGAGTAAATAAAACGGAACATATGTTTTTATAAAGTTCTATTGGGGGTTGGCGTGTGGAGCACGCAATTGTATCCTATAGTATGTATATATAAGTATAATATACACAAATTATGCATGTACGATAATTTTAAACTAAATAGGCCAGCAACTTAATGAACGCATAATTATCAATGTTTATGTTTTTATTAAACATTGTTTTTGCTTTTTTAAATAAAAATAATCATCCGATTCGTTTGAAATTTATAACATGTATAAATAATATAAATACAATAAAAACAAATTAAAACCCTACGACAATATTTAAGCACATATGCCATAAATTTTATAATTCTAGGCCTCTTTTTTGACGGTTCAACATTTTAAAACACGTAAACTTGAAACTTTGTCTAAAATATATACATATTTTTTCAATCTTTTTTAGTGAATTTGAAAATGATAATATATGAAAAAATAACGAGTTTGTGGCTCTGAAGTAATGCATTTTGATGAAAACCCCAAAATGGTCAAAAATTATACTTTCTTTAACACGGATTGCGTTTTAAAAGTACTTAAGAATAAACCTTCATAAAGGTGTTTTGATGGTTACTGTCGGCAAACAAAATGTAGGCCTACATTAACAATTCAAATAGCTAAGTTTATGTCAATTTTCAAGATAGTCCTATTGGCTTGGTTATTCCTTCCTCAAGGTAAGAAATAGTTAAAAGCGAAAAGCGTATTTTTAACTTATATACCAAGACTCAAGTTGGTTACTCAAAAATGGATGAGCTAAAGCCATCAGACTTATCAACGAGCTTCACGATGTTTTGCTTACCGAACATTGTAGCGCATTTCAATCTGTTCCCGTTTCGTCAACTTTTTTAATATCATCATCAAATTTGTTTTCCAAGTTAAATACATTATTATCAATACTAGGGGAGACCCCTGCGTGCTCCACTCGCCAACCCCCCACCCCCCAACTCCCTGTTGGAACCCGTTGTATAGTCAGCAAGGCTCAGGTCTACACTTTAATAAAAACCTAACCTAAAAATTGATTTAAAATTTGAAATAAACTGTCAATGAAAATATTAGAGACTACAGTTGATTACTGAATCAACAATAAACATTACAAATCAGACCTAAAACACACCAACAATAACATAACCTAAATCAAATCATCTGTTGACATTTGAGTAAGTTTAAAGTAAACAACTTATTTATTTGAAACTCAATTAGTTTATCAGCTGTTTAAAATCAAATTACAGTATGTCCTATTTAGCCTAGTTGTAGCATAGGTTACTGATGCATTTTTCAAACTCGGAATAAAACTAAAATAAAAGTGTAAATCAAATATTTAGCTTCACAGTGACTTAGAACTGGAAATTATCTTTTAAATAAAAAAAAGAATCATCAAAATCGGTTAAGTATTAACTTTAGGAAGTGAGTGAACTAAAATCAGGAATTTTTTAAATATATAGATTCTCAGAAAGTATGAACTAGTTTTTCCATGTACTTTTTAAAAGCGAGGCGCTTAAAGATATTCTTCTGTTTGACGTACGTCGTTTTAACTCCAACACCTTTGGATTCAGCGACTCCATTTTCGACATTTTTGAGCATACCATTTTAAACATAGGTACAGAAGTAAAACCATAATTGTTTTTTTCTATACCTATTTTAAAAACAATATTTAAAAAATTAACTAATCTGCAGCCGCTCAACTCAAGCGTTTTGACAAAAAATCTAAAAGGGTCTAAATTTATACTTTTTTAAGTGATTTGTGTTTTTAAAAGTAAACAAGAAAAAAGGTTTATACTCCTTGATCTTGTTTGAGTCTATATGTTTAACTTGTAAAAAAAGTTTCAGGTTGATATTTTGAAAATTTTCCAATCTGGAGCCGTTTTCAATTAGTTGGTGCTTCCCGTACTCCTAAAGTGGCTCTGGATTTTGTAATTTTCAAGACAACAAGCTGAGATTCATTATATAAGTTTAAAATATATATTTTAACTTCTTTGTCAAGTTTGAATTCGATATATTAAAATTCAGTCCATTTAGACACGTTACACTTACGAATGAGATTTCCACTTTCTGTGATTTTTGGCGCATTATTTGTTTTTTTAGTAACATAATTCTAAATTATAATTTTAGTGAATAAAAATAAAATATTTTACTAAAAATACTGTTGTTAATACTTTTTAACATAATTTATTTTAAAAATGTGAATACAAAATTAAGGGGGATAGCACAAAAGAATTTGTTTTCAATTTTTTCTATTCGTCGAGACGAACAAATTAAAAAGACCGTCAAAATCGGTAACCTGCACCGCGTTCCCACCCAAATGTCTAATTTTACTGTACTAATCCTATTCGAACACACCAATATTGTGGTTACGTATGCTATTCTTAACTTTAACTTGACTATCCTTCATCCGATTGTTACGACAGCACCATGGGATAGGGAATTAAAATGGCTAAAAAGGTCTCTTGACATTTTTTGTTAAAACGTACGGTTTTTGGGTAATTACGGTTTGAAATTTTAAAACAGCCGCCATTTTCAAACAAATGATTGGATGAATCGTTTATTTTTCTTAAAATAGACCATTGTTAGGTTTAACTTCATGCCAAGCTTGAACTCAATCAGTTAAACCTTTCACTAGATATGAATTATCTTGTAAAACAAACAAATGGCGGTTATCTGGAAAACGAAGCGTAGAATATTAGAACCATATGACATAGAAAGTTTAGCTTTCAGATATTTTCTATAATTTATTTGTCCCATATTCTTTCACTATCCAGCATAAATATCCACTAAGCACCATACTATATAAAGTATAGTACTACATTCGGGAGCGCTCAGTGTTGCCAGATCGTGAGGCAGAGCAAGCTATTCTCGACCGTTTCTCACTTTGCCAGTCCTAGATCTGGCAACAACGTAAAAATTCTCACCCCCCCTTATTTCGTGCTCCCGACTGTAGTAGACCCAGCAATGTTTCGCTATTGCTTGTTTAATTTAAATTGTAGTTTTCCATTTCATTACATTGACTTAAGGGTCGGCTCTAGCTGTCGGCCATGTTGGTTGATACTCCATAAGACCAATGTTAAATTAAAATCCATATTTTTCCTTTATTTTTGATCGGATAATTATGAACGATATGTCATTTTAAAGCTATGGCCAATACGCATGCAAATGGCTTTTCCAAAATTAAGAAAAACGTTTTGTTTAATATTTATTAACAATTTAAAAAATTAATTTTTAATAATTTTTTATGTTGTCACTATTAGTTAAAGCGAAAAAGTACCAAGCCATTTGCATGAAGAATTTCGTCCCCTAGAGTTTGGTATTTTTTTGAAAACGCTATTTGAACAATTGCGGGTTTTAAATGGATTTAGGCTGAGCAATGTCCGTGTAACCTACCGCCGCTATAGGGTGACATTAAATATTTTTTTACGATGTAACTATTAATTATAGCGAAAAATTATCAAGCCATTCGGATGAAGAATTTTGTCCCCAAGAGTTTGGTATTTTTTTGAAAACGCTATTTGAACAATTTCGGGTTTTAAATGGATTTAGGATGAGCAATGTCCGCGTAACCTACCGCCGCTACGCTGGAGTCGCAGGTTGCTTTCTGTTTTACTAGAGCCGACCCTTAAGTAATCGAATTGCAAAATGGTTTTTACGCCACTTAAGGATATACTACACAAATTTATATTTAGTTTGTAAACCTTTATAGATAATACAGTAAGCCTTTTGTTTCCTTTTACGTAATCTAAAAAAACTGATAGATGTGAAGAATTGTAAGAAACCTGATTCTAAATTAGCCAATTGGTTGCAAATAAACGTGTTTTTGTTCATTGAAAGCCTAACCTAAAAGTATGTTCAGTTTTTGATCCAAATCAACTGTTTTATATATAATATGTAACAACCAATGTTTGAATAGAATTAGAATATAGCAAGCATTTTAAGTTGAGTTTTGTTTTTGTTTGCTTTGTTGGTCAATCTAACCTAAAAAAAGCTGTCGGTTTTGAATAATAATAAACTGGTTATAAAAAATGCTAAGTAAAGTTGCTCTTGTAATGAATGTACACAAGCATAATTATGTTATTAAGCATTTTATTAGAACAGCTGTTTCGTGAGTTACGGTCTTGAGTTCATGGGAAAAAGGATGTTCAGTTTTCCCGAATTTGATAATTTTCCGGGAAACTTCAAATTTTTCTTTTCATAAAACTTAATTCGGACTATTACGAACATTTTAAAACAAAAATAACCAAATTAGTCCAGTCTTTCTCAAGTGATACGCTTACCTACGAACAGCATTTCATTTTTACTATATAGAAGATTATACATTTGAATCAACTTTACTGTTGTATCTGTTATTTTATTTTATTGGTCGCTATGGTAATGAATGTAAATACATTCAAATAACATGGCTGTGTTAGTTCATCAGTCTAAGCCTAACCTAAAATATTTTGTGTTTAATTTTATTTATGTGTTTTTCCTATATTTTAATAGATATTCTGCTATTCGGGGCGGGGACAAATCCAACAAATCAAAGATTATAAAAATTGGTTCAGCCGTTCTTGAGTTATATAGGTGGTCTAACAAACTCGACTTTGTTTTGTATATATAGATACGTTAATATGTTCGCTTCGCTCGCCTTTTAAGCAATCAATAAAACAAGTAAAACCCCTAAATAGTCCCGTCCTTTATAATGGAAGATCTACATTTTGATAACAACAAACAATCGTAATAGACAACACACGTTGCAGATCAATATTAGCAGCACGCGACCTTGGCTATGAACGCGTTTCGCAAACATGTATACGTTCTTCTTTTAGTCAATATTTACCTAGAGTTCAGCTGTCAATGAAACAATAGTACGAAGGTTAATTTAACGAAACAATGTTTAGTTACTTTTTCTACTAAGTTTCTTTACTTTAAAACAATTTATAGCGATAAGTATAAAGTGCTCAACCCGTTAACGTCGGGTATTTGTTTTAATGGTATTTGTTTATTTTAGCTTGTCAATCGAAACTACTATAAATACACAAACCTTAACTTTTTTCTTTATAAATATAGTATTTATACACGTCACTGATGCCGGTAAAGCAATATTTAACCATCTTCAACACGTACAATATTAAAAACTTTCAAATCTCCTTATGGGAATTTACATTGTAAATAGCCGACATGTTTTTCTCAGCGTTCTCCCAGCGTTGCCGGAATTGTCTTGTTCTTTTTTGTGTAGAAACAAACAGTTTAGCCAACTCAACTAGAAAGTTGTACATACGTTTTTAAAGTACTAACATACTATGACTAAATACTATGGGTTAGAACCTTTTAGATTTTTTTTAAATTTAATTTTAATTATATAATGTGATAATAACGATGTTTTACTAGTCCACAGGTCACCGATTTATTCACACCCCATTCAGTACAATAAACATATTGTTCGATTTGGCAACGTTGATGAAATTCTGTTTTAATTACGCAGTTATACTGTAGTTTCTATTGTTCTTAAAAGTACGATGTTATTGTTTTCGTAATTTACGTTTTGTTACATTATTTTCTAATTTTCTTGCTTTGTGGGAACTTTTGGTGTTAATATTGTTTAGTTTGTTTAATTCTTACGTGTTTGGTGAATGTGAAGAGATTTATTTTGTTATAATTACGTGAAATATTGCGGAAAAGTCGAAACTTAACCTATACAATTTCAACTTTTATTTCTTTCATAATTCCTATAAATATTATTTCTCGGGAAAATTTTTGTTGTTTTTACAATCAGTTAGATGTGTTCTTTTATATTATTTCAAATTCCCTTAAAAATCGATTCACAAGTTGAAGTAAATTTTTACCGTTTTAAGGTGTAACGCCAACTTAAAAATGCTTACAGGTGTACATGTAAAATAGCATTATAGACCATGCAAATTACTGAAAAGTAAATACATTTTTGCCTACAACTCCAATTTGGATGCAGTTTTCTGCTTCGTGTTCAGAAAAAATACCAGGAAAAAGTCTACATATGACTAGTTTCAGAATGCATCGCAAGTGCAGAAAGTGCATAATTTTGTTGAAACTTCTAAAAATGGATGAAAAGCCACGAAAATCGGTACTCGGGAGTTTTTGGGGGCACTAATCTCATTTGTGACCATACGAAATGCCCCCTTTGCACCATCGGATCTGGGGGACGATGGGGAAAAATGTGTGAAGTTGCGATAGAGACTTGAAAATTTCCTCTCGGGGGCTTTTGGGGGCGTTGATTTCATTTATGACCATAAAAATGCCCTCGGTGCAACGTGGAGGCTCTGGGGCGGGGATTTTTTGAAGTTGCGACAGAGATTTGAAAATTTCCTCTAGAGGGGTTTTTGGGGGCGCTGATTTCAATTTTGTCTATGACCACTTACGAATGTTGAAGATGCTTTTCACAATATTTCCAAATGTTTAAACACTGAATTTTGCCAACTAATTGATTTTCAACAAGTGACAAATTTCCAACTAGTTATTCACTAGAACAAGATTTTTTTTAATGAATTACGAACGATCAAACTCAAAACCAGCAGGGGTGTATTTTCTTCTTCTCTCGATAAAGTTTTGTAATGGACTCTGAGAGGGCAAGCGAGCAGAATTATTCCATACTTTAACTTTTTCTCTCTATCTCTCTCCGTCTTTCCTGTGACCCCTCCCAACACTTCAGAGCTGCGCACAAGCCGAAACAGCTGCCATGGGAACTGGCCTGATCCTCACTTTAAGTCGTCATATCAAAATATTTCAAAACCTTACGTCCCCCCCCCCATTGGCCCCGACTCCTCGGAGCCCCCAGCGCATCGGTGGTGTTTCTCATAGTCAGAATTATAATCAGTTGGCAAAATTCAGTGTTCAAACATTTGGAAATATTGTGGAAAGCATCTTGAACATTCTAAGTGGTCATAGTCGGAATTGAAATCAGCGCCCCCAAAAACCCCTAAGAGGAAATTTTCAAGCCTCTATCGCAATTTCACAACCACCAGAGCCTCTCTGCTGCACCAGAGGCATTTTGCGTGGTCAGAAATGAGATCAACGCCCCCAAAAACCCTCGAGTACAAATTTTTGCGTCTTTTTATCCATTTTTAGAGGTTTCAAAGAAGTTATGCACTTGCGATGCATTTAAACTTTTTCCCAAAACTGGTCATATGTAGACCTTTTCCTAATATTTGTCTGAACACGGTGGAGAAAACTGCATCCAAATCGGAGCTATAGGCAAACATGTATTTATTTGGGTCGAAATCGTAATAGTTTGCCTGGTCTATTAATACACCCAATTGAAATTATTTGCCTAAATGTTATTTTTACAATAAACATTGTAGAAAAAATTTACCCTTTTTCCCCCTCCGGAACGGGGTTTTGCCGGGGTCGAAAGAGAACAAGAAACGGTTTTTGTGCTTTAGTGGCTAAAGGGTGAGCTTTTTAAACAAACATTAAATAGGAAAGTTCTAGTTTAAAAAATACCTATTATTTAAGACTTCGTACGACTTTTTAAGAGCTTTAGATTTCGTGTTATGGAAGTAATAAGAAAAAAGACGCAACAAATTCAAAGTCATGCTAGGAACTTAAAATTTGCTAAAACACCTTTTTTTTAATTCCTCCAAGATCACGAAAGAGATGCTCAAGGTATCACAATATAAGTGATGCCATAAACTACAATTTTGAACATTTTATAAAAACTGCACTAACGATTTTTTTTATTCCAATTTTTTTGTTTAAAACCCACTTTATTCCTTTTGAACTCCCCTAACCCCACCTTGGTAGTTGGAAGGAAGGATTTTTCTTTTACTTTATTCTTATGCTAAAACGAGCCTTCGTACCAAATTTGAAGTTTCTAGCATGACTTTGAATTTTTTCTTACTTTTTTCCATAACACGAAATTTAAAGCCCTTAAAATGTGGTATAGATTAAACGAATTTATATAAGCTACAACTTTCCTATTTAATGTGTGTTTTAAAGCTTACCATTTAACCACTACATCACTAAGAATCGAAGTTGGAGGCTTAAGTGCAAACAAATTCTACTAATATATTTCGTACACACAGGCCTTTGTAAGTAGACCAATTTCAAAAATACTTGGTTGAAATCCTAAAACATAAGCGCCTATGGTTAGCCTAAGTTTTATTTCGCCTAAGTACGACTTGCGGCAGAGCCTTACGTTCGGTACAGCGAAGACATAATTTTGACTAAGTGCGATTCGGGTTTACTCGGGAACGATCGGTAGTGTTCGGGTTGTTATAATGTATTTTATATTATATCCCAAACACACTATAACATTTAAACCTCCTAATTTCTTCCAAGTGCGCTTCGGTTGGGCTCGGGGAACGATCGGTAGTGTTCGGGTTGTTATAATGTATTTTACACTATATTCCAAGCGCACTATAACACTCTTAGGCTAACAACAGACGAGACACCGGTGTACGGTACACTAGTGTACGGGACACTAAATGTACTATCAATTAAATGTGTGTCAACAGATGAGACACTGAGTAGCGCGCTACCAGATTCTGTGGCTCTACGGTGTCTCTCCCCGCGAGAAGCTGGGACACCCGGAAAGTGTCCCGTACACCGGTGTCTCGTCTGTTGTTAGCCTTATCTGATACAAAATTTATGAAGAATGTGAAACTTATATACTCGGCTAAACATATACTAATTAGAGAGAGAGCAACGTAGCCTAATCGGTAGCGTTGTGGACTCGGGTCATGGTGATACCCGGTTCGACTCTCGGAGACATCCAAACTTTTTTCAAAGCAAATAATTAAATTAAATTAAATATTAATTATTACAAAACAAGATGGCTGCCAAAAAAAAGATAGCGGCCCAAAAATTCCCCAAATATCTAAATTCGCCCAAAATTCCCCAAAATGGTGGGCTTAGGTTAGGAACCAAAAAACCCCAAAAAAGGTGGGCTTAGGTTAAGGTAGAACCAAAAACACAAAAAAAAAAAAGTGGTCGTAGCTTAGGTTAGGAACCAAAAAACCCAAAAGTACCCAAAAAAAGTGAGCGTGGCCAAAGGTTAATGACCTTCCCTCACTCCATTTTACGCTATTCTGCCCGGAACTCTACTTACATATAAATTTCATTTTGGAAATTCGCTAAACTTACGTCAGCGGGTTAGCTGCGGGATCGAATTATTTAACTTTAACGTTATTATTAATTATTAAACGTTTCAAAACTCGCCTTAATTTGAACAAAAACGTAACTTTTTTATGTCGATACGTATATTCAGTCTGCATTCTTCAAAACAGAACGATTGTGATACAAGTCAATTGACGGCATTCTTTTATCGTTTAACCTCTTAAGTTTTTTTTAAACACGTAAATAATATAAACAACCGCTTGATGAGTCAATCATAGTTCAAACAGCTGGCAATTTTATTTTAACCGAATCACAGCAAACATCACCTTTGGCATCTATTTGTGTAACAATGCCGCGCTTTAAAACCCAACTGTCCATGTTAATGTTTTGCAACGCCAAGTCATTTCGGTGCGTGAGCCAGCATATTTTAAAAAATTCTCCAAATGTAGTAATTGTATACCAATCCAAAAGTATTCCATACCTTGTTTGTAGAGAAAGGTTCAAAGAATTCATATATGCAATTAAAAAATGTATTGATGTAAAATTGTAAACGTTATTAGCTCAAGAAACAAAAAATGTTCAGTAACGAAAGGAAAATGTCCAACTTTAGGCCTACATAACAAGTAGTAAACAATGTTTGTAATTTTTTCGTAAGCGTAAAAAGTTTCGTAATTTAGTTCTAAATAGAACTGTATAAAAACATTTATCAATTTCAAAATTCTTATTTTGAAAACACTAGTTTTTACGTTCTATCTACTCGACTGCTAAAAAAACTAGGCCTAGTTTGAAACGTAATTTAGGAATATTTCTTTACCCAAAAATTAAATATTATTATAACAAACGAAGAGAATGAATCAAAGAATTGATCTGTATACTTATAAATTATCTTTTCATACAAGTGTTAGACTTAGAATTATTTGAATAACAAAAGTGAGAACAAAAATATAGAAACCTCTTGTTCATACAAACTAAACTGATCAATTGCAAGGGTCTACAAAATGCCCCACAACTTTAGAAATATTTGTCCGATATTTGATTGGATGGCAGTATTAGATAGGGGAAATTGCGATGAATCCAACGATATATAGGATTAACTCAGAAAAAGTACTGGGAGGGCTGTTGAGAGAGAAAAAGTATGAGTTATTTCGTTGTGTTTTAAGATGAAATCCGGTGAATATTCGGGCGGCGAGTGTCTTGTAGAAAACTTAATAAACTGCAACGATGATTATGCACGTAAATATACGTTTTAGAAAAAACTTGTAATTACTTAAAATTAAATTAATTAGATCATTTCCTTTCCAATAGTTTTGCGACTGGATGATTTTTAGTGGGTGAAATATTCGTTACAAGTAGAGTTGTCAAAGTTGATCTATTTCAGTGCCACGCCCCCACGACTACTCAAATTGAGCAGCCTGACAGTACGAGGGTTTATGCAACAATTTACAGTGGTAGATTGATGAACGTTTTTGCAAAACTATCTATTAATGTTATTTACAAAATCTGTAGTATATTTCTGGCTATTTTTAGATAATTAAAGTAAACTAAAACATAAACTTTTTTCTACGCTAACACGAAGTAATATGCAGGTAAACGGTGTGCGGAGGGTGGTAGGTTACATAAACGTAATCTACTTAAAACGTCTATATTATTACTTCGATTTTATCCTCAATGTCGTTTTTGTCGTTCACTGTGTGCTTGTTAAAATCTGGGATTTCATTTAGAAAATGTTATGTAAACGAGTCTCGAAACAACATTTGATTCACTTGTCCACAAAAATCAAAGATTCAATCCCATTATTGGCATCATCAGATATCATCAAAACTATTCCATTTCAGACAAGGAGTAGGTCTACGCAATCTAAAGTCGCGTTTACACGTTGCGTGAAACTGTAGCGTGACGCACGCTTCGTGGAACACGCCCTGTGGAAACGAAACGTTCGTGAATTTGATTTTTAAGTCACCAACAAGATTTGATTTTCAGCCGTGCCACTTTTTCGTAATAGAACAGTTTCATTAATCTGACCAGATATTGGACAATGTTATCTCACTTGATCTGGTGTGGTGGCTCAGTTGGTAGAACGTTACCACGGAATGGTAAAGATCCTGGGTTCGAATCCCGGTATTGGTCCATTTTTTTTTCACTTGTAATTTAGTTAACTTATCCTCTGCTGGGGAAGTGTATAAGCAGAAAAATTATAAAAAAATAAAACTCTCAACATTTCTAACTTTGAACCAAAGGAAATTGTTTCAAATCTCATTCGTTTTCACGCCCCGTGTAAAGTTGCCTTACGGGTCTGCTCCATTAAACGAGAAAGCAACTGGAAACGCCACCGCTTCTCTTTATAGCCGTAGCTAAACAGTGCAATTTCTTGCAGCTGAGCGCTTTGACATTGCCCCATTTCAAACCATTTTATAAATCCATCTTTTGAGTAGTGAAAAAAAACCTGAATATTCTTTATAAAATTGTAAATCCGGCTTCCGTTTCACTTTTAATTATACATTTTTTATTGCGTAACGAAAAAGTTCAACTTGGTACTTCAAAAATGTCAATTACGTGACAAACGAAAAAAAAAATTTTTAAAATGTGAAACGCAATACTGATGAGTGTTTTGGTTTTGCTTAAAATGAGACCTCGCAAAAAATTGCATGATAAAAAATAAATGAAATAAATGGTTTAAAATTTAAGATTGCTCTTATGGGATACAAATCCAAGTTGGCCGCCACTACAGCAGACCCTTAACGTGTATGCTGGCGACGTAAAAAAGCCCCCCATCCACACGATAGAAAAACGAATTTTTCATTAGGATATATCATTACACGTCGTATCAAAATCATTTTAACCTTGTGTGAAAACATTCCTTACTGACCCATATTATTAATTATACATAAATCCTGTAATATTATGTGTGGTGTGCGTAGTTAGTACTAAAGTAGCACCCACAGGTACACTTTTGTAAAGCCACTGTGTTGTATATTTTCTAATCTGGTACACTGATTTGACCAGCAGCCCAAATGGAACCCAAATTTCGGACACGCCAGACTGCTTTCTACTCAGGTGAGTCAGTGGACGGATGTTGCATGTTGGCTACTACATAGTTGCATGCTTGTAGGACGTAGTACGTTCATTTAGTTTAGAGTGTGCAATTATTTCCATGTGTTTTAATTATGCAGCCGACATGATAGCTGTGAACCAATGCAGTAGTGCCAACATGACAGGAATACAAAATGCATTCATCTCGAATACGTCCGTGTAAAAACTCGTGTATTTTAATATTTCATTATTTAATATAAAGGTATAATTAAAATTCGAGAAGGAAAACTTTTGATACATGTAAGGTCTGCCTTCTTAACAATCAGAAGACATTTAGAAGAACTGATTCCATGACACAGCTTAGAAAAGCAAGGGTTTTTATTTTAATATCAAATGTAAGGTTTGTGCCCTCTTTTATAGCTCTTCAGTTAGCTAGAAGGCTTATGATAACGTTTGAATAACATTCAAAGTTTTTAACAACTTATTATATCTTTGAAGTTAGGGTAAAAGGGCTTAAGTCAGAAATTGTTAACGAATTGTTATTGTACGCATAAAATATATATCGTTTGTGATTTCAATGGTTACGCGTTCAAACGTAAATGGTAAAATAGTAGAAGTTATATAAAAAATTATAAAAATTATTGCAAAACATCCCAAGCCAAGACCAGGTAACTAGTCATATCCCGTCAGCTTGGAAGGGAGCCAACCACCGTTTACTTTACTTCCGCCCTCCTACCGTCAAACCACAGATATGAAAAGTTACCTGGTCTAGCCGAGATTCGAACCCAGTATCTTCTGGTCAGGAAGATTCTACGCTATCCACTCAGCTATGGCTGATCGATAAGAACTGAGAAGAAAACAGCACTTGAGTTATGTGCTACCATATTGCCTATCTCTCCCCTTCTCTTCTTCCGTATAATATATACTTCAATGCAAGCCATGAGTTTGTTAAAACTTTGACTGCTTCTCCTGTATCGTTTCAATTTCTGACTTAAGTTCTTTTGCCTTAACTTGAAAGATATTTAATCGATCTTTCTTTGCCAATTCTTTACATCTGAAAAAATGGTATGCGGTGATGTTTCAAGTCTAGCAATGACTAAACGTGGCGTCAACAAATGTTGAGACAGATTTTTCTATAACCGTGTACTTAAAAACATAACAATCTATGGATCTATATAAGACACCATCTGTTATATACTAATACACTTAAAGTCTATAAGTAAGATTTAATATACAGGATGAACTAAAAGTCTGCAGACACCCCTGCAACTTTTGAGTGAGTAATTGGAAAAAAACAAACTCAGGTAATGTTTGCTAGGTATAAAGATGTACTTTTTTTTACGTATAAGACAACGTTGTTACCACGTGGGAAATTTTGGAAACAGCTAAACATTTTAAAATGCAAACCCCTACCTTGCAACCCCTCATTTTAAAGGTATAGGTTCAAAAATGTAAATGACGAAAACTAGAGGTCCCTATTGTATCCATATCTAAAGTTACTTACGGGGAAAGACGAGAAAGGTTCAAGTCCTTCTAACTTTTTAGTGTGTGATTGGTGAGGAGCCAAATCCAAGGAATGTTTATTAGGTATTAGGATGTACTTTTTTATGTATGGGGAAACTTTATCCCCGTTTCAAAAATTAGAAATATTGGGGGCAATTCAAAATTTTTATCCGCAAACCCCTGTCATGTGATCATTCATTTTAAAGTTATTAACAAAAGAAAACTAACAGTTACAAATTTGACCCTATCTCAACCCTATTCATAATATCAGCCAATAAAGTAATAAAAAAATAGTTAACGATATATAAAAAAAGTTGTAATGAAATTTCAATACTCACAAATTCAACAAAATATAGGAAATTTCCAAATTGCTTTCAATCGATGGCTTGGCAATGTGCTAGTGCAGTGTAGAAATTATGAAAACTGCTCTCTGAAACATGTCTTGTAGAATACTGTACTTTGTGCTTCCTGTAAAATTCGATTTCTAAGGTCATCAATGTCTTGTGGTTTAGTTTTGTTTACTTTGTCTTTAACATATCCCCATACAAAATAGTCCAGTGGTGACAATTCTGGTGACAATCACTCAATGTAGCCCCGTCTGCCTACCCATCGATTTGGAAACACATTATCCAAATACTGGCGTACTTGCTGACAATAATGTGGAGGAGATCCGTCTTGTTGATACCAAATACTTTTGAAATCATTTACGGACGCCCGGTTGGTTGGAACGATCTCATTTTCAAGCACACCTCAGCTGTTAGGTTGCCTTCAATGAAGAATGCTCCTACTACACGATCCTCTCTCACACCTAACCAAACATTGATTTTGAGTATTTTCCGTGTGCTGCTCTTGTGCCCAGTAAGGTTTTTCATCAGCCCAAAGGTGTGAATTATTTCTATTTACTTGTCCGAAGCATAAAAGTTGCTTCGTCACTAAATACTAAACTGCTGCGTTATCGATTGAAGTCATCGTTTTGTTCAAAATTGAAGTAGTCTTCGTTTAACTCATGGACAACCTGGATTTTGTATGGTTTGTACTTGTACCACGTTTAAAGAATTATGACAACAATTTGGAATGCGTGCTGGGCTAAGACTAAGATGGTACATACAATCCTATAAGAAATAAAGGTTTACCAAGTACAGCAAAAGATCTGTAATCTTACCTTATTTAAAGTTGATATTGAACACCTGAGTTAGCTATTTACAGGAAATACAATAAATACAATTCATTTAACGAATACTTTGTTTATTTACTTTAACTGTAAACTGATATTCAAAAATGTATATGCCCTTAAATAAAAGATTCAAATTGATATGCCCTTAAATAATTAAAAAGAAAATTTAAGAATAGTTTACATTACAAATATTTATTTTGATTATGTTTAAAAGATCCCTCCCTTAAAGTAAAATTAGAAAAACCCTCCCCATTTATAATAAAAGATTTATTACAATTTATTACATTTTTACAACATTACAAAATTAAGTATATAGTACCATGGATTTATTAATAACTCTTGTTTTGTTGGCCAACCTTAATACTAAAATAAATTAAATAATAAAAATAATGGCGTTTAATAATTTTCAGAGACGTCTCTCTGTTAAGTTTAAGTTAAGTTAAGTAAGTTTATTCGGTTTTGTGGGTCATTGTTGCACCAGTTGTAAACTATGAAACAAAATACAACATAATTTTAGTTTCAGAACCAAAAGGTTAAGTGCAAAAAAATCATGTGCAAAACAGAATTGTAATATTGTGCAAGAAACTGAATGTTTGTTCGTGCAAGAAACTGTATGGTAACATATTGTTTTATAAAATTAATAACAGAAAATTGAACAGAAGGATATGTTTCTCCTTTATATTGCACAAAAGGCTACTATATTTTAAACTCAAATTTGCTGAAGGCTTATAGGCTGTATCTTTGGTTAAAGAAATGGCTGTATAGGTTAAATTTACTTATGGATTAACAAAATTATTCTGTAACTGCAGATATATAATTATAGTTAAAATTTACAAAAGTACAAATTAATATAGCAACTCAGATGGTAAAATAATTAAGAAATGGTTTAAATGGTTACCTGACAATTGATGTCAAAGTGTTTAAACGTATTCACATGTTTAACTAACGAAACGAAACTAACGAACTTGACGTCCGCTTTGCAATATGAATAACCTTCCCGACATTACTGGTTTTTTTTATTGATCGCACCTTTGAAAGACTATTTTAGATTTAAAAATAACTAGTTCACGTATCACTTCGCATTTTGCATGCGGTTTTCAGGTCCTTTATGTCGGTGGTTGAACGAAGGTCTATATATGTTCAAGGTTAATTAACAAAGAGATTGACTAAAGAAACGATTACATAAGTTACAGGTATCTGCGCCTGCGCTTAACAATGTTGACGATCAGCTGTTTTAGAGTTACGTCCTCTGCCCGCTAGGTGCCGTGGGCGTTCAGTGTAACAAGCAGAGATGCAGTTTGGTTTAATCAGAGATGTCTTTCTGCTTCAAATAGTGGCGCGCTATTTAAATAACGGCACATACTTCTCGTCATATAAAATTTTAAAGATTGATATCTGAGTAATCCTAAATTCTGCAGACACAAATCGAGTTGAAACATGTGGATTTTCGACAACAGACTGCGAACTTCCGCACATTGATGTTCGGTTATTGCTGTTCCTTTTCTTCCTGGTTTAGAAAGAGCCCGTTTCTTCAAAACGTTTCATCTTGATATAGTTGATATGTTCGATCTTGATATAGGCTGTCAATTGGGAAATAAATATTTAAATGTCTCACTTCACTGTAAGATCGAATCCGATCACTTTAACCACGCATCATTAACACTGCAATACGTTCTCGCTCAGTTAACGCCATGATAAAGTAGAAGAAAGATGTTTCCCAGGATAAAACTGGCAACAGACTAATAAAAGATTGAAAAACTCTCAACTACTGATAAGACTTGGGTAACAATAACTCAGACTAGCCAAAATCCCATGAATGAAAACACCCTTTTGGTTTTCCCAAAAATAGAATATCTTTTGACTGTTGTAATTTGTAGTAGGGTTGAGATAGAGGAATGAACAACGTTGTCTTATGCGTAAAAAATTACATCTTTATAACAAGAAAACATTACCTGAGTTTGTTTTTTTCCCAATAACTCACTCAAAAGTTACAGGGGTGTCTCCAGACTTCTAGTTCGCCCTTTACAGTACTCCACGGCTGATTTATAGTATACCGTAAAAGCTATGCCGATTTTCCTTCATCAAGTGAATATAAGCAACTGCTAAAGTGTTAAAATAAATACATAAAACATTCTTACCCAAAGTAGTTCCATGACATATTAAAAAAGGTGCCGTTAAATAGTAAACATTTCGAAATACAATAATTCGTAAAACAAAAATCTGTAGGTAAATAAATCTAAATTAAATCTCAAATTTCCGTGGTTTATTAGACAGAATACAAGGTTGTTTTCTCAAATTTCCGAGGGTCATTTGACAGAATACAAGGTTAAAAATTCCAGTAACTTCTTATCTGTAAATTAAAATAACATTGCACATAAAACGCAAAGAACATGTAGTGTCATCATAACACTGTAACTTTTTGTTAATTACACTTTATATATTACCTGATAATACATACAATAAGACAAAATGATCTACCATCACACAATCACTCCACAATCAGAAAAGAGTCGCCACACTATTAAGGTAAAAAGACTAGGTTTTTAACTATAGCAAAAAAATTATTGTACTTTATTTTTAAAAATCACAGGAATAATATTTAAAAGTTTGCTACTTGAAATACAATCTCACAAAAGCTTTTTCCGATACAAATCTTTGAAGTATACTCAGTATGATTTTTCATCTGGTATAAATAAACTAATTTCAAAAATTTAAATGGCAAAGAATGTATTTTAGCTTGAAATATTATTTAAAAAAAAACAGTAATCAGTTCATAACTTAACTATAGCCTATCCTTTTTATGGATGAATGACTTTTTATGTGAAACATGTTAGAAAAATTTAATAGCTGTTAAATAAATTAAATAAGTATGAGTAAATTTACATAAAAAGTTCGTCTTATTAACTTCCTTGAAAATAAATAATGAGCTTGACCTGTAGGAAGATATACTTGGTAGAATAAACTTTGAACACAAAATCTCAGAACCTTCAGTGGTACACGAGCTATAATAGTCAAACTATAACAACAACGACCTGTTACAGATAACGCCAATTAGGATGGAGCGCGAAGAGGGGTTGTGCAAGTCTCCTACGCCGGCTCCCACCACAATTCCCCTCTCACGGCGGAGTACAGTCAGAGCAGCCTGCCCTACCTAATTCATGTCTTCTATGTAGTCGTGTTGATTGTATATCAACACTTTTTGGTGGTGACTGTACTGAAGACCCACAGTCGAGTAGGAGAGGCTAAGACGTTACAGCGCATGCTCAAGTGACGCTTCATGCTACTTGGCACTATCTGTATACTAGTTTGACTATTGCAGTAGCTCGTGCATCACTAAAGATGGCGAGTTTGTCGTTAAAACGCGTTTGAGTTAATAAACGTATTAGTTGTGAGATTTTTTGTTCAAATTTTATTCTATCAAGAATTTCTTTGGTGCTTTATCCAATAGACAGCGTGTAAACGGATACAATTACTAACTTTACGGTTGTTTTCAGATGGGCGCAGACTCACAAGCAGCGCGGCAAGCTGAAGCGAGGAGACGGAATCTTGCACGACGCAAAGCCCAGGGGCAGCAGACTCGAGCTTTGAGGCTCAGGATCGGCACTCCGCCTCCTGTAGACGGCAGGGCACACGAGACCGTACAGACTGAACAATATCTTGAAGAGGTGAGATAAACTACTCTAATTCATTTAATTAGTGAATGGGCTGTATGTTTGCATTAATTACATTTTAGATTTCATGTATACACATAGCAGTCAATGTTTGAGATATACAAAGAATAATCAATAAGGGAAGTGGTTTGTTTGTGTGTTTGTTACCCAAAAACTATCCAGCAATATGTTACGAGGCTAATATAGGTCATGATTATACCCATAAGGGAATGAAAGTAAGTCAAACTAAACTTTTCATAAATTTCTCAATATAAAACAAATCCAGCCGAGTGTCAGTTTTTTACTATAATAGAATTGATAGGCTACGTTTTTTAAATTGTTGTTGTGATCCCAGAATCTAAACATCCGAATGAACTAGTGATGGTCTATTCGAATAATTTTTATTCGAATATTTGATTATTTTGTTTTAGTCGATTATTCGAATACTTTAGAATTATTCGAATAAACTACCAAGTGAATAGTGAATATTGGTTAAACTAGTTAGGCATATAGGTTATTCGAATAACTAAGCGATTGAATAGAAATGCTATGCCGTATACCGTTATTACCGTTACGTTTACTTTAGAATTATTGGAATAAACTATAGTAAAATTCCCCTGAGAGTGAGGCGGAAGTTGAAGCCTACCGAGGGTCAGCACGGTCGACTGGTTTCCGCTCCACTTCTACCTGAATAATTTTGTATAGTAGCGTTATGCAAACTTTTTTTATAACAAGAAAATATAAAAATAAATCACATAACGTTGTGTATCACGATCGTCTGTTTATTTTGATACCAAATTTGAAGTAAATCGGTAAATGTTGAGTAATTAAAACACCTTCAATAGTTCTTAGTTACATTAAAAGCTATGCCATTTAATTACTCAACATTTACCGATTTACTTCAAATTTGGTATCAAAATAAACAGACGATCGTGATACACAACGTTATGTGATTTAATTTTATATTTTCTTGTTATAAAAAAAGTTTGCATAACGCTACTATAAAAAATTAAAATTCAGGTAGAAGTGGAGCGGAAACCAGTCGACCGTGCTGACCCTCGGTAGGCTTCAAGTTCCGCCTCACTCTGAGTTGAATTTTACTATAACACGTCGTGAATAGTGGATAGGGGTTAGGCATATAGGTTATACGAATAACTAAGCAATTGAATAGAAATGCTATGCCGTATGTCGTTTGTCGTTACGTGTTAGGAAGGCTCACGGCTCACATGCAATTATTCGATAGTTTGGTAGAGGTACGTATTCGATAAATTGGTAATATAATAATTTCGGATAAATAAAACCAATATTAAAACTAAAGGAAATCGATCACGTGAAAGCAATACTTACTTTTTATCTGTGGGAAAAGTAAACAGGATGTTTGCAAATAGATTCCAGGAAAGGCAGGAAATCTACCGGCCTTCCTTTGTCTGGCATATTCGCCGATTCCAAGAATGTCATACTGTACTTCTATTCAACTATTCGAATACTCTTACAAGGCAAGTAATCTATGACTCATTCGTCTAGCTTTTATTCGAATAAAATTATTCGAATAATTATTCGATAGTTTTTTTTATTCGAGTCGATTATTCGATTAGTAAAAGTATTCGATTATCCCATCACTAGAATGAACTCAAGTACAGTAGGAAATATATGTGAAGAAGCGACTTCCTGTGTGCGCAGAAGCAGGGACGGCCAATGCGCATGCGCTAACAGCATTGAGGTCAGCGTTAGCATGGAGGAGCATACCTCCTCCCTTCCACACTCACATCCCTACCTGCGCGACCCACTTCTTCTCATTTATTTCCATCTGTAACCAAAATTTGAACGGTAAGGCTACATTTCATTGTTAATTGGTCCAACAAAATTAAATAAGTACCCTAAATTTTTACCTATTAAGGGGGATACCCTGTCCGGTATATTGAATCTGATTCCCATAAGAGCAATGCTATAGAATAAGTCTTTTTTCCCGTCAATTCGTGGAATAAATTTAAAAATTTGGTTTCATTTTGAAGTACTGTCATATGCGGATGATTGCTGAATACATTTTGAAAACCCGTTTTATTGTTTTCATAAACGTACGATATAAAGAGTAAAAAATAGTAAACTTTATTAATTTTGTACTGAGTTACAAAAAGAGATATTGCAAAAGAACCTTAGCAATCAACACCCACAGTCTATTTCACTTTAAGAAAAAAAATTACAGCTTTCGTTTTTTGACGAAAATGACACAAAAATATGCTTACAAGTGAAGGTATGGTTAGGTTAATTTAACATTGAAATTGGTAGCCAACTTCGCCGTTTTGAATTTTTGGAGCCGAGCCTTAAATATATTCCGTTTGCTAGCTTATATTTAAAATCTAGTAAATAAATTATTTTCAAGTACTAATAGAAAACATTGTGTTTATAATGAAAACTGTATGAAATTAGACTATAGACTTACACAAAGGAGGATTTATCAGGAGTTTTATGAAAAATGTGAGAACTTAGTGACAACCACGAGAAGAAAAGATTTACCTTCTTCGGATGTATTTAAAGAAAGAAAAGGAACAGCCTGACAAAATGAATTATCAAGAGGCAAGGAAAATTACAATGTTCTAAGTACACCAAAAGATTGGATTAGGAAACGTGAGTACGGAAAAAAGTGAACGGCACAAGAAAAGGAGACCAGAGGTAAAGGAACTAACAAATTAGACATTAGAGTACCAGAAGAGTGTATGGTCGAAAGCGAAAAGATAACCAGCAAGCAAGCACATGAATAACGAAATGAAGAAAGTGATATGTAAAAGTAGCTCATAACATAGCTGGTTTGGAACGATAAAAAAAAACTTGTTATGTACTTATTTAGATCTTCATTCAACAGGACACAAGATACATATGATTACATAGTATATTGCATAAAGATAGAAGTATACATTCTTAGCATTAGCACGTTACCCCGGATAGTTAGTAGTATGAGTAATACATTTTTTTACAATTGTTATTTGTAGTGCGATCTGTGACTGTAAGGAAAGATTTGGGTCCAAGTTGGTATCAGGACGAGGTTGGAATGGGTGTAGTGCCGTGTAATAAGGCACTAAGTACTATTGGCAGCTTAAACAGGTGACAATGGCTCATACGTAACCATAGCTTCTAAAACTTTTGCTGTAGCCTTTTTTTCAAGACAACAAATGACGAATACATTAGGTTTCTTATGCAGTCAAAGGCACAGGACACTAACCATTTTGAAAACATATAAACTAACTTAAATTTTAATAAATATTTTATAAAATACATTATAATGGTATGCTAACGAGTACTGTATATAGAAGTGATACATCTATGATAATAAGTTTTGAAACTGGCATTGCCAGCTTTGTAGCCAATTTGTATGGCAATTTGTAGCCATTGCGTATAATATAGCGGGTGACACAATGTACTTTTGTCTGCAATAAAGGCTCATCATTTCTTTTGTAATCTAAATAACAAACAATAAATAAAAGAGGAACGTCATTGAACCCCATTTTCGCTAATAAATTGCTAAGTCTTGTTTTCCACTGTTCAAAGGCATAAAGAAAATAATTTCTGTCAGCTGTTTCAACACATTCTGCCTTTTCAGCAACAACTGACTCAAAACGTGTCCCTTTATGCACCGATTTAACTTTTGGGAAAGTATCAAAGTCGTAAGGTGCTAAATCGGACGAATATGGAGGATGTTCAAGTGAAGGAATTTTCTTTCCTGCCAAAACCCGTTACCAGCGGTTCAAGGACTGCGTAAGTGGTTCTGGTGAAGTGGTTCATAGTTCACTCTTTCTCTCAGCTTTAACCCAACTTCATTATTATTATAACTTTCCTTGTGCTGGTTAAATTTTGTGCCTTCTGCAACGCATTCTTCAAAAATTACACATCGAAAAATTATGAGCATAGCTTTACATTTTGAGTATATTTGATGTTATCATACTTACTGACGGCTGTAATTTCCAGTGCATTGACTGTTTTTTGGTCTCGGGAGAATTCTAGAAGATCAAAGTTTCGTCCCAAGTTTTTGAAACTAGTTTGAGGCGCGTTCTCAGGGATAGTTGATCAACAAAAGTTGAATGAAATCTGTAGTTAGAACCTTTATTTTGATATGGTTGAACAACTTTTTAGTGGATCAAGAAAAGATTGACCCAGTCAATCTTTATCGTTCAAGTCATGAGTCATCTGCCAACTCCTTTCAAGTGCTAAGTGTTTTGTTTTTTCTGTAGTGTTTTTTATTTAAAAAATAAAGATTCATGCTTTTTGGTATCCAAGTCACAAATGTTTTAAATAACACTGATTTACCTTATTTAGGTTCCACCACGTGACTTCCTGTTTGAAATCGCACTTACGCGTTTCAGAGCATCTGCTCCATCTTCAGAGTATATAATCACTCACTATCGAGATCGTTATACATTAAAATTAACAAATAACTAGGGGCTCTGCCCCTGGACGCTCCGCGTCCCAGACCCAACCCCGGCTCGGCCTTCGGCCTCAGATGGCTGCTTCGCTTC
>JAGFPH010000494.1:299872-319165 GCA_018207615.1 Philaenus spumarius
TTGTATACCGGAGCTCCTTCTCGGGTGAATAGCGGCTGAACGGATGACAATATATAAGACTTGACATATCTGTGAATGATTATGTTCAGTTTTTGATCAAAATTAGCTGTTTTATATATAATAGGTTTGTAACAGCCAATGTTTGAATTGAATTAAAATATAGTTAGCATTTTTCGTTGATTTTTGTTTGTGTTTGTTTTTAGTTTGTCAATGTAACCTCAAAAAGGTAATACTACATTATTTGATACTGATTTGATCCAAATCAGTTGTTGATCAAAATCAGCTGTTTTAAGCTTTTCATACGAACAGCTGTTTTTGTGTCCCTGATAAAATCAATAGAAATCTTTCTTCCATAAGATTAACATTGAAACTTTGAGGGCCACTGGGGCGTAGCCCTAATGTCCTAGGACTTCGGTAAATGGCCTAAAACCTTCCCAGGGTTAACCTGTGTTACTATGCAAAATTTCAAAGCAATCGGATGGACGGTATACGAACGCAAAGTGGACAAAGAACCAAAAAAAAACCCCCATAAGGAATACACAGCAGAAATTTGCATTTGATTATAACGTTTGTAAGGCGAAAGATACATGATTTGTAATGCTTGATGGCAAATCTGGGCGTGCATACCTTTAATTTAAGACCTCAATTATGAAAATCGGTCGGGTAGAAGAGCCGAACGGACTCGGAAAAGAAAAACAGAATTTTTTTAATATATAAGATTACTGACAAAACATAACACATAAACATATAAATTAACACGAAGAACTACGTGCGTATCGTGTCAGTGCCCTAGGAAAACTGAAGTCTCATATCATATCTGGCGGCAGTGTTTATTTAAGATTTTGATCTTGGATTTTGATGGCCGTATCATATAAAGTATTCGATCAGAAATTTAGCTGATCATTCAATAAGCTCTGCACATCTAGTTTAAAGGCTTTATATATCTCGAATTCCTCGATTGCGTCCATATATTTCCCTTTTCTGCATATATGGCTTTAGTTTGGATCTGTCTCAAGTTGCTCTCTAATGTCAACACAACATTACTTGCGACATTCTTTTTGCTTTGGCGTGAGAATCCGTAGGACCATCTTAACACAAGCTATAGTCACGTGGTGTATTTGTCACAGTGAACAGAACCAACGTCTTTTTGGACAATCTGAAAGATTTTTTCTACATTTTTTCGTGGTTTGCAGTGCAAGGTCGTCCAGACGTCCTTTATCTCTGACATTCTCACGTCCCTCGCCAAATCTGTTTTGCCACTCAAACACACGCGCACGATACAAGCAGTAATTTCTATAAGCTGTGGTTAGCATTTCAAAACATTATGATGGCGTTTTGTTAAATTTAATACAGACTGGTTGTTTTACTTTTAAACCGAGAATTTTCTTGACATACTACAGAAAACACTACCGAAATAAATGGAAATTCACAATCAACTAAAAATCACAAAGTATTGTTTGATATCAATAAATTAAATAGGTACAATACCTGATTTTTTGTCTTATCCAATCCTAAAATCACTATGTGATTGCCGCGGTTTCGGGTAACCTATGTACCCATCTTCAGATCACATAAATAAATAATTCCCTTCATGAGGTCGTCAAAACATTAAAGTTAATACACAAAACAAAAATCACAAAAACACGTCACGAAACACATAAAAACACTTTTTCAAAAAACACATTAAAAACATCGACTAGGCCTAATCACGCTAACCGGTCACGGTAAAATGTTTAATTAATATGACTGCCGTGGCGAGGTTTGGAGTCTATCCCTTCCTTTTGCCTTAGGCCCATTCTATACGAGCGTTAAATGCGTCGCGTTAAATTCGTCGCGTTATTTTTCGTTTTGGAAGTCAATACAAATCAAGTTGTAGCATCTATACGAGCGCATTCTACGCCCAACGTTGCCCTGTTCACTCGGCGTTGATGCTATTAACGCCGCCTGCCCTGCTGGCAGCGCTAGCAACGCGGCGCAAACAACGCTGCGCGAGAAGGGTAGCATCTATACGAACGCATTTAGCGCCAGCGTTGTCATCACGTGGTTTTCGACTTTTTCAAGTGAAACTGTGTTTTAAAGCGTATCTGAGTGTGTGATTGTTTGATTTAGACTTAAGCAATGTATGACATTGAAAAACTTATTGTTGAAGTGGAGAAGAGACCGGCAGTGTTTGATGTTAAGTCGAAAGACTATTCCAATAAAAAAATAAAAGCTCAGTGCTGGGCCGACATTGGAAGAGCGATGTATGAAAATTGGGAGGAAATTTCAGTACACTTCCAGCAGGTACTGAAAACCTAAAGCACCGATCTGCACAGCATCCATATTGGTGATTGAACTGACGGTTTTCGCGCTCGTATAGAAGGTCTACTGCTGAGCGTTGACGCTAACAGCGCGACGCATTTAGCGCCCGTATAGAATGTCACCACTATTGTCGGGCGTCGGCGTTAGCGCAATGCAACGCGACGCATTTAACGCTCGTATAGAATGGGCCTTAGTCCGTATCACTGTTTGGTTGAGAAGAGTTACAACCCTGCATTATCATCGTATCGAATACAATATTCGCCGGGAAGGAAACCTTGTCGTTTAATAGGTGTTTATTTTATGTTTTTGCCGCTTTATTGTTTGATATACGAGTTCAGCACGACAAACCCACCGGACATATAAACCAGTTCCGATAGGTTTGTTTATGAGGTGGATTATAATCTCATTATTTATTAGATGGTACCTCGTATTTAGAGTAAAGTTTACTTGATAAATGCTTGTTTTCCATTGCAGCTTTTCGACCATCCACCAGTTACAGCTATCGCTTGCCAGACAGATAATTTCCTCAACCGCCCGGAGTCCCCTATGTTTGTTCCTGCTAAGACTGGTGCCGATGTAGCAACTCAGATATACCCTGGCGACGTAAGTATAACTTGTTTTATTGATGTTGTTTGCATTGGAGTTGCTTTAAAATGAAATTTAGATTGAGGGTTGTTGCTAAACCCTGCCAGGTAGCCTAGATACAATTCAAGGGTATCGTGAGTAGCAGTTATTCTACCGTTATGAACTTCAAGTGTTTGAAAGTCTCCTTGTATGCAGTCTATATAATTTGACACAATGTGTCACATAATATTTCTTTTAATGTTTTATTGATATGAACGGAGAGCAACTCTCGCTTTATTTTTATTCCGTCGCCGATTGAAAAGGTGGCAAAAAAAAAAATATATATATATATTTGGGTTCAGCCAATCAATAAATAAAAGAAGAGAAGATTTTTAAGCGTTTTACACTGTTGCCTGATTTGAGTGAGGAACTAGAAGAAAAACATTTTAAAATTATTTAAGAATGTCGGTTTCTACACGCAGCAGAAAGATAGTATTCTGCGAATAAAATACTACAATAAGGAACATTGGAATGCATTTGGCCACGTTCGCCACTGTTTCGGCGGAGACGGTGGAAAATCCGTTGATTGTAGATGGCTGCACAGCTACCGTCAGCGGTAAATAAACCGATTGTTTATTTTTTTCCGACCAATGCGTATGCTCTAATACTCTCCTTCATGCCACTGTTGATATTATGGCGACGGCAGATAATCAGTGACGAACGAAAACTCCGTGTGTGTTCCAGGCCATACACTATACTGCATCGTATATCAAATAAAGTGTCAGTGCCCAATTCGACCAAAGATAATGTCAGCAATATATTGATAACTTATTGAAGCTTGACATTTGCATAGGTGTTGAAAAGTTACAACAAGTAAAACAAGTTACTCTTAAGAGCGTATTTTAATGTAAACAAAGTGCGAACTATTTTTTTACAATGGGGGGGGGGGGGGGTTATAACCCTAAAACCCTCACCTGGTTACGCCTATGATTCATTTCACATGTCACCAATTACCATTTCGTTGATAAAACAAATACATGATCCTTTCGTTCTATAATTTAACTACAGTAGTTACATTTAGTGCATCTTTTTTGTTTGTCTTAACAACAATAGTACTAAGCCTATTTCAAATCAAACGTAAGGTATAGATAGATTTATTTAACGGTGGCCTGCGCGAAAAATCTGGCGCATATTATAGGGGAGGTAGTTGAAGGTCCCACACCACCGCACTCATCGGTGCCCACTGCTAAGAGAAATGAAAATCATCTGTTTATTATCGATTGCAGTCGTATTAACAGAGTATATTATTATACACATTCTGTGAAAAAGTCATCAAGATTCGATAAATTACTTTATTTATAAATTATTATTATTAAATTTTTAGTATCGAAAACGTATATACTTCGTAAACAAAATTTCACAAAACATTTTAAAAATGTACATATCTTTTGATATATATATTCGATTTTAAATATTAAAAAAGATTTGGTTTCACAATAAAATTCTCTATAACTTATTATATTCATAACCCAATACAAAATTAAAATAAATGTCAAATAATAAAATTAAAAAAATATTGTTCACCATTTGTCGAATTTGAAATAGTATATTTTATAGGCCTAATCAGTAAAAGTATTAAAATTTGTTGTAACAATCTGATTTTTTTATATTATTATTAAAGATATGTTTTCTATGTGTGGTTCAAATTTTATTAAAAATGGTTAAATATTTTTAAAGTTATTCAATTTTTATTGAAGACGAACAATTTTTCACCGAATAAAGATATCGGAAAGTAATATGTATAGGCCTAATCAGTAAAGGTATTAAAATTTGTTGTAACAATCTGATTTTTTTATATTATGGTTGGTTGTTTAATATTTAACATTAATTTCTATAATAAAATATGATTTATATGCCTGTAGTTACAATATTCCCGTTAACATTGTTTTATTGTAATTGTATGTAATTAATTTAATCGTGGTGGTGAGAGGGGGAGGGGAAGTAGAGTGGGGGTTATACCCTCCCTCGCCACTGTCTCCTCTCTCTCACAAGTACTCAAAATAGGTCACCGTCTAATAAATCCATCTATAGATTACATTGTTGTTTTGTATTTATCTTAAAAAGTTATTATGTTTATTTAGTAATCACTATTAGTATTTATAATTATTATTAAATAATTCGTTTTAGTATTTTTTATATTTATAACCAAATTATTGTCAAACCCAGGCCACCACAATATTTGGTTAACTTCAAAATGTTACAATATATATCTGAATTCACAATTTTACATACACACTAACACACCAACACACCAACACACGTCGCACGCTTGTAATACATATTTATGAAACTATAAATACCCTGCGTATAATATACAATATAGGCCTATATAGTAAATATGTACACATGCAAATGGCTATGGCTGTTTGACACTCGGATAAACAAACATGGGTTCTGCCACCACTAGGCAACTCTATACACTTTCTATTGGTTATTTTTGTGTTATTGAATATTGTGTTTTGTTAATTTAATCAGTACCTTACATTGTCTGTGTAGTTATTTCACTTCGACACTGAAGTACAGCCTATCGTGGAGGTACTCGTAGGTAAGACAATAGAACAAGCACTGATTGAAGTCTTGGAAGAGGACGAATTGGCCGCGATACGAGAACAACAGAGGAGGTAAGAGTGAATAATATATTTAACTTAAATACAATACACAGTGGTTGCGTTAGCGATTTTTAACAGTAATTTAAGTACGTTTTTTGTATAAAATAAAGTATTTGTCAAATTGCAACAGCTTTCTAACATTCCATTGTACAAAATATTGCACTTTGAGTTAAATTGTATTGCTTGCAAATAAAAGGTAAAACATGCCTCTAATAATTATTGAAATAAGAGTTTCTGAAACTTTCAGCGCTCCTAGCGGTTAAACGGCTAAGTTTATAAAAAAAAAAACACCAAGAATAAAAACGTCTTAAACTTGCATGCAAAATCCAAATTCACCATAAAAAATAGGAGTTTCCATTTGAAAAAATTAAGTTGGCCGCCATTTTTCCAATATGTTTGGAAATGTCTGAGTTTTTGGAAATTTTAATATTGTTTTTTTATTGCAAGGGAAAAAATAGGAAAGGGAACCATTTAAAGTTCGTTTTAACTTTTATAGTTTCTGAGATACCAATGGTGGCTCACTTACAAAAATCACTCTGTATAAAAAATGGGCTACGTACAAACTGCCCAACTTTTTTTGGGTCATTTCTAATATACAAACTGACTAACAAGGTACAGGTATAAAAACAAGGGACAGGCCGGGGTGTCGGCGACATACAAACTCACCAACTTTTCTACCTAACACAGGTACGGAATATTTCCCTCCGAATTCCCTCATACCAATAAATAGTTTGTATTAGATAATAACTAGTAGACCCACTTTGTTTGCATACATTGTATAGACATACACAATAATACTGATAATGTATGAACCAAGTTGAAGCAGCCAGTATATTTGTGTATTTATTTATCTGTTATTTTTATCTAATAGGAACCGTTGCGTGCTTATCTAATAGGTTAGGTTAGGTTAGATTAGGTTAGGTTAGGTTAGGTTTAATATTTAGCTTTGCACACATATACAGACATACATACAGGCAGACATTTTGTAAAAAACACTTTTTTGGACTCAGGGGGTCCCAAAACGGATATTTCCACAAAAATCTCAACATTAATTTTGTTTGCGATCACTATACTTTCTCTATACTATAGTATAGTGAGAAAGTAATATTTAAAGCAGAAAACCGTTAGAACACTTGACGATTCACACTATACTCACACACTAAGCTGATAAGAACAGATAGGCCTACTACACTTTGATCTTAGCCAAGGGGCCGAGAAGCGATATTGTTACAAGGCACTTTGAGTAACCAGTTAAAACGTTCATAGTCTGCAATTGTTTATATAAATTGTAATTTTTTATACCGGTCGTGGTAAGAAAGAGCACTGTTTCCGGGCGAATTGCCCTCAGGATTACGTTTAAAACGTTACTAGCTACAATTTAACCCGGAAGCACGCGCTTACTTGTCTATTTATACTATGTATCGCCTATTTCCTCTCTACGCTCTGATTTGTGTCTACGCAAAAAGTTTGTGACGCGAGATTTCAGAAACATAGTCAAGCGAAGCAGTTGCGTAAATAGGATTTTAATTTGGGGGATGATTAACCTGGAAGGAGACACTACCGAGGGATCCTCCAACTCAAATCAGTTTTACAACGAATAAACAGCCTTATGTATACACGTTATTTCTATGTCATCGATGTCTATTTTTAGAAATATTTTGATATGTCTGTATAGAGAATGCTTCGAACTAACATTTCGTGTGAACCAAATATTTTTTGCTAGAAAGGTTTGTTTTGTAGGGCCGTGGGAAAGTCAGCGTGTTGACGTTCTCATCTGACGGTTGAAATTCAAAATTAACAGACTTTTATAACATTGCGTAGAATAGCATTTGTCGCGCGCGTGATTTAATTGCATGAAAGGACGGGAGTTTTCTATATTTGTTCTCACTTTTGTTATTTAAATAATTGTAAGTCAAACACTTTTATGAAAAGATATATTACAATTATACAGTTCAATTCTTTGATTTATTCTCTACACTTTGTTATAATAATATTTCATTTTTGGGCAAAGTATATATTCCTAAATTACGTTTCAAACTTGGCATAGTTTTGATAGCAGTCTTGTAGTAGGAACATAAAAATTGGTGTTTTCAAAATTAAAAATTTGAAATTGATAAATGTTGTTAAAAATAACTAATGAGCTTGACTTGTGAGAAAGTAACTTAGATAAAATAAAACCTGAACACAAAATCTCACAATAAATACGTTTATTAACCTCAAACGCGTTTCAACGACAATGTCGCCATCCTCAGTGATGCACGGGCTACAGTAACCAAACTATAACTGATCTAACAGTGTGACAACGCACCGTATAAATACCTAACCAGAAGGGGCGTACCCTACAGAGGGCGTGTCACAACCTATGCTAAGGCGTTAACCACCGCCTACCGTTTATCAAATATCTTAACAATATAACTTAAATAAGATTGCTAAACTAATATTAATATTTAACAAAACATAGCATTATTACATTAATAAAGAATTCTGTAAAGGACCTAATTCATTATTCACACTTATGTTGTCGTTGAAACGCGTTTGAGGTTAGTAAACGTATTTATTGTGAGATTTTGTGTTCAGGTTTTATTTTATCTAATGTTGTTATACAGAATCTAATGTTTTATCTAATGTTGTTTATCTATTTAGAATTAAATTACGAAACTTTTTTATCCTTATGAAAACAATTACAGAAAATGTTTACTACTTGTTATGTAAGACTAAAGTTGAACTTTCATTTTTCGTAACTGAACATTTTCTGTTTCTTGCGCTAATAACTTTGTAAATTTTAAATCTATAATTTTTTTACTGGGATATATAAATTTTTGAACCTTTCTCTAAAAAAAAGCTCTGGAACACTTTTTGGATTGGGTTCATTTACTATTTTTGGCGAATTTTTGAAAAAATGCTTGCAAACGCCAAAAAATAAATTTTTGTTAACGTTGCCGGTTTTAAGGTTAACGGTGTATGTTAAAACAGCAGTATTTTAAAACTTTTAGATTTTATTTTTAAACATTTTTTATTTTTTTCTAAATATTATTATTAGTCTTTCCCCTTTGGGGGGTGATTGATTACCCTGATCACCCCCCTTATTTACGCCACTGAAGCGAAGTGCCCAACGGGCCAATAGAAGTTATCACTTCAACAAAAACAGAAACTGTTGTACACTGATCACTGTGAACTTGTTTAAACCTTAAAGTAATAAAATATAAACTTGCCTAAAAGGTTAGTAACATAATTTAAACAGAATGACTCAATTGATATGGTGTTAACACCTTGCTGAGTTCGCTGGATTGAAACTACTGTACTACGTTGGATTGTACAGTGTTATTCTTCGACATTTTTAGATCTTACAAATCTAAATTTTTACACATTTAGTGATGTCACTGTATGTTGAGGTATAATTTTATTTAAATCAGATTATGGGATTTGTTATTGGTTAAAGCAATAACTACTGATTAGTAATATTATACTTTCCTTAGGTTTAAAGAGATAAGACTTGCAGAGAGAGCAGAGGAACAAAGACTAGAAGAACAAGAGAGAAGAAAGAGGGAAGAAGCGGTGAGTTAGTTGGAATAAGACACCGCTGTGCTAAATAGTTTTGCTAATACAACAGTGTAATATTGCAATTGTAATATTGTATTTTAGGAAAAACGAATTGCTGAAAACGAGGAGGCGTGTCGGGTACAGAAAGAGACAGAAGAGAGAGTAGCTGCAGCTGTCCTTACATCGGGTTACATTGCGGAACTCTTGCCTTCCGTGTTGGATGGACTGAAAGAAGCCGGGTTCCTTATAGACGACATAAGGCGGGGTGAGTTGTTTGTGAGAATTACGATTTTTGTGGTGTTTTTTAAAATAAGTTAAAGATATATTATTGTTTACCTTTTCACCTTTATGTTGGGTAGATGTGGAAGAGAATTTCATGTCATGGCTGATGGGCGAAGTGACGCTTGAAATGCAGAGAATGGTGGAAAATAAAGACTTATTATCAGGTAAGACAGTTAAGGCATTTAATTTAAATAAGTTAGAAGGTAGTGATCGGGAAAAGTTTTCATAAATATCACTAAAGCTCACAATTGGTTATTAAATTGCGTGGTTTACTGTTTGAAGTATATTAACGTTTCTACAAATGAAAAATGTAGTAGAGTTGAAGATATTATAGATTTCAAGGAGGAAGGCTTGGTGGAATTTGTTTAGTTAATCTTTTTTCTTTTTTCCCGGATAGAGGGGGGAATGCGTTAGGCACCATCAGGGAGCACGTGCCCTGGTGTGTGGGACTCCCGGTTCATCCGGTAACTACCCACTAAACCCTAACCTCCATTTCCTGTACAGGCAGTACCTCGACTCTAGGACCGCTATAAGCATTACTTCAGAGTGGTGCCTTCAATGACCATAACAGGCTTCTTCATTTCCTTACTGCCTGGAGACAGTTTTATACATTGGCTTCTCTAATCTTTTGCCGTAGAATACGTTCGGCATAGTGCTGAACCTGGTTCCACGAGTCCTCGCTTATTAGCATCTTTGCTACAATATTGACCGGTGTAAGCAAGCCAATTCTTTCTTCGATGTCCCGTCTTCTTCCGTCCATCTGACACAGAAGAAAACGTGTGCTCAACATCGTCCAACACGGAATCGCCATATGTTCACACTGGGCTTTGCATTTTTCCTATTTTTGCCAGGTACGCCTGGAAGCACCCATGTGGTCGGTTTATCCGTTTGGAAATGTTGGTAACTAAGCCAGCAGTCCATCTTCCTCGGGTCTCTTGTTGCCATCTTTCCTGCCAGAGTCTGATCGTTTGCTTTAGCTTCGTCCTTAATTTTGGCTTCTTTCCTTCTCTGGAATAAAATTCTCTCTCCATTGCCACCAGCAATAACCAGCACAGTTGGTTACGACACTGTCCTACAGACACAAGCCACCCTAAGTGCCGCTCTCCTTTGCACGGCTGCCATCTTATTGCGATAAGATTTTTCCTTCAACGCTTCTGCCCAGATTTCGCATCCATACTAAAGAACTGCATAATAAACTTGATAATTCTTATTATATGTAAATTAATGCAATATAATTAATACCGCCTTATCATTTATAAATAACAATTTAATTTTGTAATTTCTTGTATTGAAAAAAAAACAGTTAGTTACAACACTTTATACGGCCGATTAACATGGCACAAACACACAATTGTTTGTATTATGATAAATAACGATACAGTATCGAGTTTTTTTTCAAATAATGATTATTTATTACATTATTAAATATATGAACTTCTCTAGTACATTTTTGTGGCTTTATTGTTGTAAACCATATTAGTAATGTTAATTCAACTAAGAAAGTTTATAATGCTAGCACAGCTCAAAGTTGACTAAATGTAATCAAATTTGGTATGAAAATTATTAGGAAAGTATCATGAAACGAAATATGATATCCTTTTTTCATTTTCACTTAAGACATACAGAATTGAAATTTTATACTAGAGTATGCTACTGGTTCACTCAGGCGGCCATTAATAAGGGTCAGTTTTATGGCAGGCGAGAACGACTCTAATTACTCAACCTCGTTGCCTCAACTTAACTTGAGACGGGCTTTAACGCGATGATAGTACTCAAACGTTGAAGTTATAAAACGTGTATACGGGATACCGTAGTATGTGCGGATAGTTTACTCCAGTCGCGTAAACGCGAAGCCAATCCCTAAAAGGTTAAAATAGACCCTTTTTTCGGAAAAAATTTTTGACTATCCGAATGGGGTCCGGTACCAATTGATTCGGACAACTGGAGTTCTACTGTAGTTTTAAAATATTATTGTATTAAAGCAAATTGCTTGGAAACTTTAGCATGAACCGCCACTGAGTACGTCATAGGACAACTGAGATATCGGCAGAACTCTAACTGAGCAGACAAACAATCTATTTGATTTCTTGCATCATCAGGATTCAGGACCTTATATCTTTTTCTTGTTTTCAGTAACAGAATTCGTTACCAAAAAATTTTACGGGGTTCCCCATATTCATCAGTTAAAATAGTCTAAAATAAAATATAAGTTTAAATACCTAAAATTGATTTTAGAAATAGAAAGTGTAGTCTACATTAAAAAAATTAATTAGGAGAATTAAAAATAAGGAGTCTGAAGTGGTGCAGCATTGTTTAAAAGTTGGTGTTTTGGTTATATAAAAGTTCAAATGTTTTATGTACAGTTTAAATATTGGTAAGAAAGTCCACAGGCAACAAAGCAAAGAGCTGGGGTACGATTCAAGGTAGAGTAAAGCAATAGTTCTTTTGTCAGATCAGATTTTCGTTTTCCTTTACAGAAATTGTACGCGAAATCCTTGAAACGAGGGCAGAGATTTACCGTGCGATGGGCGACGGAAGTCCTCAAGGTCAAGATAAAACTCCGAGTGATGAAGAACCTGCTGCCTCTCCATTGCCAGGAGTCGAGGCTCTTATGTCAGAGAACATCGAAGGAGAAGAGATGCCAGGTAGGTGGACACAAAAACTAAAAGAAAAGTTTGTTTTAATAAGCTTAAAGTATGATTATTGTACAAGTTTAGGCACATTGCCTATCTAGTCATTTTTACTTTCTCCACCCTATACGTAGTATATGGAGAAAGTATTGTTTTCGTCCAAATTTTAGAATTTGAATTTTTAGTGGAATTATCTGTTTTGGTGCTCCTTGAACCCCAAAAAATTGTTTAGTGGAATTATCTGTGTTGGTCTCCCTGAACCAAAAAATATTTTTAGTGGAATTATTTGTTTTGGTACTCCCTGAACCCAAAAAAGTGGTTTTTGGTGATGTCTGTCCGTGTGTCTGTGTGTCTATAAGGATGTGTACAGAGCAGGAGACCATACCAACGGTTCGATCATGATGAAATTTGGTATGTAGGTTGAGTTCTGGAATATCTCCAGGCTTTTTTTAAAATTTTTGATTTTTAAGGGGTTTTACACCCCCCCCCCCCCCCAAAATGGCAAAAAACGAGAAAAATCGCGTTAGTTTTTTTAATTTCTAAAAACGGCTCTAACGATTTTGATAAAATTTGGCTTATTTGTAGCCCTTAATGTACCCTAACCATATGCAAAAAACAAAATCTTTCTAAAAATTCTCGTTTAGGTATTAATAATATCTGATATTTGGTTGTTTTTGACCAAAAACGGGGTTGTTTTTCAAAATTTTTCAATACCTTTTTTGGTGCATCCATACATGCCTAATTGAAATGTTTGGTGCAAATTTGTTCTAAATCGATCGAATAGTTTTAATAATAATAATAATAAGCAATTCTAAATAACCACCTCCTATGCTACTCTTGGGAAGGTATAAAGTTTCAACTGGGAGAAAGTATGTGGCAGTTATCTGGTACCGTTTATTAATTTAAACACAAGAAAACACATTTCGAAAATTTAAGAAGTGCAAATACTTACAAATTTTATCAATGTTATTAAGAGAGGGGTCTTTGTGATCTCATCGTAAGATGTTTTAAAAAAAGACCCGACTGTAAAACATCATATTTTTGAATGTAAACATATTTAAAAAATGAAACTAAGTGCAAAATACTCATAAGTTGTATCAACGTTAAAAGTGCTTTTTTGTAACCCCCATCAGTACGGTATTTCAAAAAGAATGACTGCATTTTAAAACTATATAATTATGGAACGAAGGACATCGAGGAATGGAAGTTGGCCGTTTCAATTTGCCTGCCCAAGAAGATTTAGATGTTTCTTTACGCGATGAATCTATTCATAACCTTAGTATGTTTCAAGATGGTATCCGCTCATATAAGGGTTTAGTTATTATTAGCTAGAGAGAAAATTATTAGATCGATTTCGAACATATTTGCACCAAACACGTCAATTAGGCCTGTACAGATGCACGAGAAAAGGTTTTGAAACATTTTGAAAAACAACCCCCTTTTCGGCCAAAAAACCACAAAAAATCAGTTATTATTATTAGCTAAACGAGAATTTTAAGAAATATGCTGTTTTTTTTTTTGCATATGATAGTACATTAAGGGCTACAAATAAGCCAAATTTTATCAAAATCGTTAGAGCCGTTTTTTTATTTAAAAAAATAACTGATTTTTTTGGGGTTTTTTGGCAAAAAGGGGGTTGTTTTAAAAAAAAAATTCAAAATCGTTTTTTGTGCATCTATACAAGAATAATTGACATGTTTGGTGCAAATTTGTTCGAAATCGATCGAATAGTTTTCTCTCTAACTTTGTATACATACAGACATACATACAGATAGACATACAGACGGACATTTTGTAAGAACCATTTGTTTGGACTCAGGGTGTCCAAAAACGGATATTTCCACAAAAATCGCAACATCGTTTTTTTTGCGATCACTATACTTTCTCTATACTATAGTATAGTGAGAAAGTAAAAGGACAATTCTATTTCTCCTTCTGTTATTATTGTTTTTTTAGCATGGTCTTATATATAACATCTCATTAAACAAATCAGTATTCATGGTCAATATGCATTTGAATATGTTGGTGATGGCCTACGAACATTAGTTTTTATGAATGCGTTGTTTGTTCTCCAGTTAAAAGAAAGAACAGTTTAAAAAATACTGCCTCCAAAAATCCTCGACACAATTGACTTGAAAAAATATTGAATAAAACTGATTGACAATGATCTGCAAATAGATAATAATATTGAACATCCGTCTTTGGACGGTCCAGTCAACTTTGACGGTTTAAACATGACATAGTAGGGGGAAAGTAGGGTAATGGTGCGCACCTAAGCGAAAACATTTTTTCCCACTAACCGTTGCAATGAAAACGGCAATACCTATGTATAAATCTTACATATATATCTGTGTTCAATAAGAAAAATTACCACTTTGATACTCCTTAAGATTAATTAAATATATGGCTTAAAGTAACAAGATGCACTTGCGCATGATTGCCCTACCCGTAGAGTAATGGTGCGCATGTGGTTGGGTATTGGTGCGCAGGGGCGAACAGGGTAAAATAAAGAGTGATATCACTTTTTTCACCCAAAACTTATTTTTATTTATTTAACAATGGTTATGCTTGAACTTATCTTAAGAATATAAAAATTGCAAATATATGTCATAATTGTAAAAAGTGAAAAAACATAATTTTCAGTAGGTATTTTTTCATGGTTGGAAATTTATGTGTTTACACAAAAGTAGCACAAATAATCTTCTGCTGAGTCTGCTCCAGAACAGTCAGCATGGCTCCAGGAAGAACAGGTTATGCATCTATACCACAGTTCACCATCTTTTCCTATGACACCACAAATATTGCAAAAGTCAGTTGAATCTTTTTCTACTGCAAGAACATAGCAAGAGGTTCATATCTAAATCGTCAAACTCGACACAAAACTTCTGGATCAACGTCTGATTCTTCAGATGACTCAAACCCTTTTTTAACCTTTTTTTATATTTGATTGGTTTCTTATCTATTTTAGGAATTTTTTCTTATCCTTAACCCCTTCGAAACCCAGAAAACGTGCAGCTTTTTTCATTTACCTCTTTTTCTTATTTTCTTCGTTAATATTTCCTTTTTCCATAGCTTTTTCCTACTTTCTTTTTATAGGAGTGCTGGTTAATATCTCTGAGTGATGCTTTGCACGTGGTTTAACATTGGATTCTTTGTAATTGGTTTGTGGATTAGCACAAATTTCAAAAAAAGAATTGTCTTTAGATGTAGATGGATTTGGGTCATCATAAAAACTTCTACCATTGTTTTCGGAGTCCCCGACAGGTTCATTTTGTAGATTCAAATTATTTTCATTTCCTTCGGATGAGGCTTTGGTCGGACCAGGAAACTCTAGATTAGCTGAAACATCCATCACTTCAACAGAAATCTTCTGATCATTTATTTCTCTTGCGGGAGCAAAATCATCGTCAGAAAATTTGTCAGCATTGAATGGATTAATTCCTGATTATTGGAATCCAAACACAGCAGTGCTTATTTTGGCCACTTTCACAAAAGCTTTATTCAAAATCTCTGCCACATCATATCCCGTGATCTATGTGTGACCTGTCGATGTCAGATAGAAATCACATTCTCTGTAGAACTCTTGTTTCCTTAGATGTGGATTCGGGAATACCAAAACTCCTCCCGACTTCCCTAATCTTTCTTTTATCTTTATTGATGGCCGCTAAAGAATTTATCAACGTTTCTAAACTGTATGCCATTCTATCAGTTTATTTTATGCATTTCTTCAGCATCTGTGAACAAGAACGTAAAAAGAAGCACATATAGGGTGCCTTACCATATAACTGTTTTAGGTGTAATTGTGCGCACCGCTGCGCACCAATACCCGATTGTGCTTAGACCATTGTTTTGTCCTACAACTATTAAATCAACGACGGGCATACCAAATCGATTACACTGAACGATAAAGCAAGGACTATCATTTATAAATATATATATATTAGTACTTCAAATAACAACAAAACAATCCTTACCTCGGGTTTTTTGAAGAGCACAAAATAACATGACACTCACCACTTTCAATGTTTTGCCTCGCATAACCTCAAATGCAATTTGGTAAACTCAACGTGGTTTTGTAGTAGTTTCCGAGTCTACCACTTGGCATCAGCACCTGACGGGATCCCTTCAATTACTTCTTTTAATCGACTTTCACGATGCGCTCTATTACCCGCCGCGCACGATTACCCTACTCTCCCTCCTAATACAAAATGTATAAAGTGAAATGCTATTTTTGTATTTCTTAAGAAAATATATATTGTTTGTTGACCTACATGAAGTGTTACAAAACAGAAAAATTGAAAATAATATTAATAAAACAACTTCTTTTAAAAACATGTATTGGAATTCTGAAAACTAGCGATTCTTGGTCTTCTTTCACTGTTAAACTAAAGTTAGGAATTAAGTAGCATGAAAAAACAAAATTTTTATTTTATATATATTTTTTTAAAAGTATGGGTTACCTTAATAAAATTGAAAACACGACGGCTTTTTTTTAAACTTAAAACTGTAAATTCTACGAAAAGTACAAAAGTTCTTAAGTTATCAAGTAAACAAGTTATCAATCTATATATATAAAAGCGAAATACCACTCACTCACTCACTGACTCACTCATCACGATTTCTCAAAAACTACTGAACGGATTGAAATGAAATTTTGTATGTAGCTTCCTCTAGGGCCATAGGTGCTTACTAAGAAAGGGTTTAAAAAAATTCGAAATTTTAGGGGGTTTGGGGGATCAAAGTTATTAAATCAAGATTTCTTCAAAACTACCGAACGGATTGGAATGAAATTTGGTATGTAGCTTCCTCTAGGGCCATAGGTGCTCACTAAGAAAGGGTATGAAAAATTTCGAAATTTTAGGAGGGGTTTGCAGGGATCAAAGTTACTAAAATAATAATTTCAGATCTTTTATTAGTATGACCTAATAATAGTGCTTTTATTATTTAAGATCTATATATATATATATAAAAGCCAAATACCACTCACTGACTGAACACTTAAAAAGAATACAATTACGTTAAAAAGACTGAAAATACCAACCACCACGTGCAACGCCGAACGGGTCAGCTAGTCGCCTATAAGCAATAATAATAATAGTGTTTTATGGAATCAATTGTTCCATTGGTGCCAATGTCAATGCACCTTTAAGAGTCAGCTTGCATGACCGACTGTTCAGCGTTCTACGAACGGAGTCCACAATACTAGAATGCAATTCCGCGATAATTCAATCTATTTTCCAGAAAACATCTATCGCGTTAAAACCATTACCTTATGGTCCGTGACTTCGGCTATAAAAAATTCAACGTCGCCTAGCAACGCAAACACACAATTACACAAAGGTTATGCCGTTTACCTCGGTCAAAGGTTTCTTTGATTTTCTACTACGTATTGATTTAATTAACCTATTTTTAGTGAATTTCAATAGGAGAGATGGGCTATGCAGTGGCCCTTATGGTAAGGCCTAAGGTCCGGAGTAATAAACCAGCACCGATCATGGTCTCCAGAACACGTTTTCGGGTGTGATTAAAAACTTTATAAATATAATTATGTATACAGGGTGTTTACAAACTCCCTGGAAATATTTTGTGTATTTGTTCCATAGGTCAAGACAATCAAAAAACGTCATATAAATATGAGTCTGACATGCCTAGTTTTCTGTCTGTCCGTCTGTTTGTGTTTTTTACAAATTATTTTATAACTTGAGTAAACTATTTTAGATAGAAACTTAAAATTAGGCACGAACGTGTACCTTGGTAGGCCAAACAAATGTATAAAATTTCGTTACGATATCTTAAACTGTTTCAAGATGGCGGCCATTTAAAATCTTTGATGTTAAATTTCACGAAAACCGTAATTTTTATAAAAACATTTTACCAGTAATAAAAAATGTAGAATTTTAAAACGAACAAAATCATACTTATTTACTGAAATAAATATCATACAAAATTTGCACTAAACAACAATTTTCCGTGTACAGTTGTTACATAATTAGGTAAAAGTCTCATTACTCAGTTATTTATTATCCAATTGTAGCAAATAAAGTATGATTTTAAATGGCCGCCATCTTGAAACAGTTTAAGATATCGTAAAGAAATTTTATACACTTTTTTTACCCACAAAGGAACACGTTCGTGCCAAATTTGAAGTTTCTATCTAAAATAGTAATTTATTCAAGTTATAAAATAATTTGTAAGAAACACAAACAGACGGACAGACAGAAAACTAGGCATTTCAGACCCATATTTATATGACTTTTTTGATTGTCTTGACCTAAGGAACAAATACACAAAATTTTTCCAGGGAGTTTGTAAACACCCTGTATATATTTACGCACTCTAACGGCCGCATTTTAAGTCCGATTTGGTCCAAAGTTAGTACACAAGGTAGTTACCTAAGCGGCTCGGACGAGTTCGTTAGCAAAATCAAAGAAAACATCAAACAGACGGAATTAGCGACTTTTCCTATTACAATCAAACTTTTTTGGGGTTTTATAAAAATATAAATATAAGAGATTATTTTGCACATTTTGTTTTTTTACACGACATTATAGTTCGTTTTGTTCCTCCAAAATCGATCAAAACATAAAAAACCATAAAAGCGCTTGGTTCAAATCCACTAGGGGGGTTTTATCTTTGGTCGGTTTCTGTTACGAGGCCGACTGAAGGGATGGAAATCACTGCGAGCGAAGCAAAGCAGTAGGCAATCCGAAGCCTCAAGGTCGACCTTTAATCTCACAAAGCTAGATTGCCCGCTGCGAGCGGAACGAAGTAGCGCTTGAGCCGGTGTTGGAGGCCGAGTTACAAACAAATCTATTAATATATTTCGTACACAGAGGCAGCTATTCAACGTCTTCGTGAGTATTTCCCAAATAGTTGGTTGAATCGCTAAAACATATTAACTTAATTTTGGAAATTCGCTCAACGCACTTAAGCTGATCATCTGCGTGGTCAAATTATTTCATATTATGGGAGAAGTTATTTTAGTTTTCTGTTGGCGATACAAAACACGGGCTGATTAAGCATTAAACTGACGACGCCATCAGCCTATTGAATACTAACATTAGGATCTTTTAAAAAATACAGTCTTAACTTCGGCCTGGCCCTGGGTTATCTTCCCAGATGAACTCCTCGTGCTACCAGACGCGTCCACAGTTGCGGATAGTGGCCCGACCAGCAATGGTCAACTGCGAGATAAGTAGGCGAAACCTAATGAGTAAGCAGTCGCGGCGGTAGTCATCTCACCCCATGGTGGCTACCTTCAAAACCATTGGGGAACTACCCAATCCCATGTATGTGGGCAACGGGCG
>JAGFPH010000494.1:325157-359940 GCA_018207615.1 Philaenus spumarius
GCACGCCAACCCCCGTATTGGGAGTATTTTCAATACACAGTGCATTGAATGCTGCGCACGCCAACCCCCGTATTGGCAGTATTTCCAATACACAGTGCATTGCGTGCTTCACACACCAACTACCGTCTTGGGAGTATTTTCAGTATGCAGAGCATTACGAGCTTCGCACCCCATTTTAAGCCTATTTGCTATGGACCGCTTTAAAATATCAGTGATTATTATGTAGAAAGTTTCGAAAATAAAAAATAAGTAATTTCTACTCATTAGACTATAAATATAAAAAGTAAAAGGTCAGCTCCTAGCATAGGAAATACGAAATTTGCGTAGCAGTGAACGTGTTAAGGAGTACCCACCCCTCCTTTCGGCAAAAGGAGTCCAGGGATATTTTTGATCTCCCCAAGAAAACTTTTAAAATTTGGGAAGCCAATTTGGCTGTTCAGGTGAAATATTAACCCACACAGCATCGAGTCTGTACCTGTACACCGTAGACCACTTTCCCAAATAGTTCGTTGCACTGAATGTATTTTGGAAATTCGCTAAACACGCGTCCAGGGGTTCAGCTGCGTGAACAAATTATTGTTTTATAAAATGGTAAACACACAACAAGGTGAATATTTAAAACGAAACAAACTATTATAAAATGGATTACTGCATTTAACAAAACAGCAAGTTAACTTCTATTTTGGAAAGAGCGACAACACTTAGTCAAAACAAACAAGAAACAGCTTGCTACTTTACTCGTATCCCCTCTCTGATTGAACCTACAAAAACAAATTGATTTCCTTTGGCGACAGAACACAGGTCGGTAAAACGTCACTGATCATGTTTATATTTCTGGTGTGTTCCAATAATCCAGTCAAATTGTGTTTTTAGCAGGAAAGTTTTGGGGCAGATTTCGTTTCTTCCATATTTTATGATTTTTGGAAGGGTGAATCCGAATCTGAGGTTTGCCAGTAAAATTGCGTGACGCAACATTGAAAAAAGACATAAACGCGTAAAAAATCTCTTGTTTGACCGTTTTTTGCTTACAACTTGAAAACCATCAACTTTTTGTATATAACCTTTCTACTCCAAAATAAACGGTACCAGGAACTGGCACATACTTTCTCACAAACATATTTAAATTATTAAACAGATTCACTGTGACTTCATAATTGTAGGTGGGGTAGGAGAGGTGATTTATTAAAGTATTAGATTAACTAATAAATATTATTATCTAGAGAGAAAACTATTCGATCGATTTCGAAAAAAAATTGCGCCAAACACGTCAATTAGGCCTGTATAGATGCACGAAAAAAGTTTTGAAAAAATTTGAAAAACAACCCCCTTTATGGCCAAAGACCCCCAAAAATCGTCCGATTTGGTAAACACGTTGGTTTTCCAAGTCGTTCGGACGAGTTCATTAGCCAAAAAATCCAGCAATCGGAAGCACGTTTTTGAGATTTTTGTATTGGAATGAAACTTTTTTGGGATTTTATCTCAAAACATACATTTAGGAAATTGCTCTTCACATTTTGTTTTTACACGATCTTATAGCCCTTCTGGTTTTACCAAACAGATACTAATTAAGAGAAAGCGCTGTGGCCTAATCGGTAGCGTTGTGGACTCGGGATATGGAGGAACCCGGTTCAACTCTGGGAGACATCCAAACTTTTTTCAAAGCAAATAATTAAATTTAATTAAATATTAATTATTACAAAACAAGATGGCTGCCCAAAAATTCTCCAATAAACTAAATTCGCCCAAAAATTCCCAAAATCACCACAAAAATCCAAAACTCCAAAAAGGTGGGCTTAAATTAGGTTAGGACCAAAAACACCCGAAAAGTGGGCGTGGCTTAGGATAGGAACCAAAAACACCCAAAAAAAAGTGGGCGTGGCCAAAGGTTATTGACCTTCCCCCGCTCGATTTTACGCTATATCATACGGAACTCTATCAAGGCGATTTTGTCCGATGCGAATGAAGCGAATCAGAGGATGCAAGGTCGACGAGTGAGCGGAAAAAAGCAGCTTTGAGGCTGAAGTGGAAACAAATTCTTCTAATATATTTTGTACGCGTAGGCAGCTATTCAGAGCCCTAGTGAGTAGACCAATTTCCCAAATAGTTGGTTGGAGCAATAAAACATAAACTTAATTTTGGAAATTCCCTCAACTCGTGTCAGCGGTTCAGCTGCGTGATAGAATTATTTTTTGTATTTATTAATATTAATGCACAGTTTCTATTGGGGCACCCTGTATATTTTTCAAACGAAAGGCGTTTTCACACCGCGGTCACACCATGTCACTTGACCGCCGTGACAGACGTACAATTCACACCGCCACAGACGTCTGTCAGGTATTGGGACTTCGTTTCAGCTCTGTCAAGTCAGTTCAGTTGCTGTCTACGGTTGAAGCAGGTAAAAACGTGGCAAGTGGTTCGTGGTGCGATAACGCGATTACTAAAATGTACCATTGTATTTGGATAACCTAATAGAAATCCGATCCAATGCAATATTTCAATCCACTGGAAATTCGACGATAGTGGCGCTATCTATTGGGGAAACGACGGAAGCTGTGTGAACCACCAATGCTACCAATGATTTCTCCCTAGCCGCTACCTCGCGGCGCGATCATGCACTATTTTCCCGACAACATTTTTTTCGGCACACATCCCCATGATCTATTTTATTATTCATGATCTATGAATGTGCCTGGTTGGATGACATCGATAATAGTTCAAGTAGTGACAAGGAACTCATGCTGTTATACTCGGTTACAAACCGAACGCACTGGGTACATCCCATCAATCAGAGACGGGAACAGTGCGACTAGTATCATCATCTGATGGAGGACTCGAAGCTAGATGATGACAGATTCAAAACATATTTTCGGCTTTCTAAACCTGAGTTTGAAGAGATCTTAACACTGATAAATAACGATATTAATAAAAAAAACACACCAACTACAGGAGATCTATTTCCAGCAGAGAAACATTAGAAAGATATTATGAAAATAACTGTTTATAACATACCATGATGAAATCAAATAAATATTACATTGCTGCCTATACAAAAGGTTTTTTTTTAGCTTAAACCAGTACAAAAAAGAACTATATTCGTACTATTTTGGTAGCAGTTCTTTTGCTATTTCCCCCCATGCTATGTGCTTTAAATGGCTGTCTCTGTATTCCTCCAAATCTACCTTCCACAGCACTGGACCGGTTCTGACAACTTCGATTATGTGTTCCATGACAAATAACGAAAAAACTAGCAATACAAAAACTTGTAACGAGTTAACGAAACTGCGCGACAGAGTGCGGTCGTGTGTGTGTTATGGTAGCGGGCCAGTGCGATTGCACGAGGCCACAGACGTCGACAAATGTTTGAAAAGATAGTTATCGGAGCGATCCTGCAGATTCGTGGGGGGCTCTGTGACGATGGTGTGAATTGCACCATTTGAAACTATGGAAACAGATCTTTTGACAAATCTGTCACGTGACGTCACGTGACATAGTGTTACCGAGGTGTGAAAAAGCCTTAAAACTTTATTTTCATGAGTGTATAAAACACACCGTTGGTAGGTTGTTTAAATATCGGTTTCCGCTTTCGCGATATACCTATCTTATAATTAAAAATAATGTGAAAGATAGATCCATAAAGTATATTAATTGACATATAATTTATTCTGACAAACGTTCACAAACTTGTGGAACCTTCACTAACAAATCATGTATTGCTTCTACACTGCATCTACTATACAGACTTTAGTTTCAAGCCCACAGTGTTTTTCCTGCCAAGTCATTTGATCTGATTTTGCTATAGCAAACAAAACTATCTAGATCTTCCCGCCTTCCAGTAACAATTATGGTTAGCACATGCAGATAATTTTCACTATTTCATGGAATGGGTAATAACATGACACGACTTCCTGACTTCTGAATCACGACAGTTGCACACAATATTGATTAGAACTTGTGGAATATACTGATGATTCATGAAACTTCGTCACTAACTGAACATATTGAACTTAAAAAAAAATTAAATTAGATGGGCCTCGCCGTTCGTTCCCCACCTACATTCGCGGCCAAGTAAATGCAAACAGATTTCCGTACACTCGGACAGAGGCACTTGTATCGGGAAAGCGGTGATTTGGATTCTGACGCATGCGCAGCAGGGCCAGAGTTTTTGCGTGAATGAAATGAAGTGTTTTATATAATGGAGAGGTGTATGACAAGATTTTGTTTTAATGGTGTAGAAAATTGCTGATTTTTATCGTCTTAGGAAAGGTCATTTTGAGTGTCTTGATTTGGCTACTGACAGCTTTAAAATGAAATTAATGTGGTACGAAATTATACAGTAAATGTAGAAGTAAAAACCATATGTGATGAGCAAACATGAATTTTGTTCTTCTTCTGATAAAATTGATTTTAATTTGTAAACTGCATTCAATGCTACATTGTTACATTCAAAAGCTTTATTTAACATCTCTTTAGGGCAAAAACTTGCTTATTGCGATACAAGTTTAAAAATGATTTCGATAGTTAAATCTACATTTTTCCTTTAGCTTTTTTACTTTATCCCAGTTAGACCAAATAAGTCGAGGAGCAGGCGCCCATACCTATGGGCAGAAGGGAGCCACGGACCCCTAGCTCCCAGGGAAAGGAAAATATGTATATTATTAATTATAATCAGTTATTTTTCTTTAAAGAGATTAGCACTAAAATATGTTTTAAATGTTATGTGCCGTTTGATTTTGCATGTACTTATTTTATTTTTACAAGAGTTCAAGAACTGCTGGGTCACTGCTTGGTGCGGCCTCTAGGAGTGTTATAGATCTTTGTGTGTTCACTGACGGTGTAAAGGTACAGAATCAATGCTGTGTGGGTTGATATTTCACCTGAACAGCCAAATTTTCTTTCTAAATTTTAAAAGTTTTCTTGGGGAGGTCAAAAATATTCTTTTGCCAAAGGAGGGAAGGGTACTCTACTCCTTAACACGTTCACTGCTACGCAAATTTCGTATTTTCTATGCTAGAAGCTGACCTTATATTTTTTATATTTATAGTCTAAATGAGTAGAAATTACTTTGTTTTTTATTTTTGGACCTTTCTGATAATATTTTAAAGCGGACGCACATGTGCGTCCATAACACATAGGCTTAAATTGGCGTGCGAATCACGCAATGCTTTGTGTATTGAAAATTCTACGCAATGCATTGTGTATTGAAGATACTCCCAATACGGAGGTTGACGTGCGAAGCACTTAATGTATTATGTTTTGAAAATACTTCCAATACGGGGGTTATCGTGCGAAGCACACAATGCACTGTGAGTCGGTCACTTCTCATAGTGTTCAGTGTCAAGCTCACATATGCGTCCTTAGCAGTGAACGTGTTAATCGACAAACCCTGATATAGCCCCCCTCCTAGAAAATATCATATGGGCGCCCATGGGAGCAATGTATAGCGAAGGTAAATCGGTAGCAAATAGCCAAGTTCGAACCCACTGGTTTAAAGTTGTAACAGACTGGTCTAACAGTTTTTAACTCTGGCTTTCAATTAGTTGGAAATTGTATACTTCCTGTGTAGTTGGCTAATGTTGTAAGCAGTCTACTTGTTTTTGACTCAATCGCGTCAAAACTATTATTTTAGTTAAGATATCTGTGAAGAATTTACAGTACTTGATCTGTGGTGGCGAGTGCCCATTTTTAAATAAGATATGAAAACAAAACAAAATCTGGAAATCAAAGCCAAGCCCCCATCCAGAATGACTCTGCCCATAAAAGCAATACGATCGCAGCCCCAATAGCCCCACTAAATCCGCCACTGTTACTAACACTGCATGAACAAATTAATAACCTGTTTAAGTGTTATGATAAAATATCATTTTCCATAAATTTGACTGTCCATTACTTTGAAACTAAGCAATATTCTAAGCTCTAGTTTGTACCATTCTGTTTATCTTTTAATAAGCTTTTCAATTTTGTATTACATGACCTACCTTTACATTTGAAATTGTTAACCTCCTCTACCCTCCAAGCCCCCCAAACTCATAGACGTTCAGAGATGCCAAAAAATGTGCCCTGTTATGCAACATAAGATATATAAGTTTTGTTAACTTATTTTCAGTAACAAAAATAATAAAGAGGGTTAAAGGGACTTTATGAACACTCTGTACATAACATTATTAATGAAACTCCAAAACGTGTTCTGGTGATCATGATTGGTGCTCCTTTACTACTCCCGACCTTAGGTCTCACCGTTCCCATGGAAATTCGCCAATAACTGGGACCGTGTGTAGCCTGTTTAATTTCCTATCGAATGAATGAGCTGTCAAAACTATCGGACAAAAGACAGCGGTAAAACAGCGTCTCATCAGTTAATTGGTTACGCAAATTAATTATTGCCTGCACTTTACAGCTGTGGATGTTGAGCCCGTCAAACTAATGGCCGTTGTCCTTTGATACTTTAAATAGTTATACCGATTGATGCGAAACTAAACAGGCTACACAATTTACTGTTGTTATTTTCATTTACATTTTTTAAATGGCTCCCATTTTGGATGATTGGATTTTGCTGGTTGTTTTACATCAGCTATATTAAAGACCACTAAAGAATACCGTTGCGTGGCGGCCAATAGGATGGGCGCGCAGCGTTGCCATATCTACTAGTCTCGAACACTCCTGGTATTTACCGCTCGAGGCTTGAGCACACAGTTTAAAGAATTATAAATGCGTTGAGTCAGCCGCGTTCAGTTAGAAGCGTGGGAAGAACGCGACAACGTCGCACTAAGGCGATTGGAGCGTTCAAGGTATCGGTGTAAACAAGCCCATCCCTCAATGGTATTCTTTCGTGGTGGTCTTTACTGTAGGTCTTGACGTAATTAAGGCATTGTGTCAAGTTTTAAATTAATCGGTTAACCAGTTCTAGAGGTAATAATTATGAAAAATAATAGTATAGCTGCTTGATAGAAACTAGGCATTATGATAACTGGAACATATGTTTCACCGTTAGGCATCATCAGGCTATTAGTAAATAAATTATAATTGTGAAATTTTACAATTTGGTTATTTCTATCCCTATTATGGAGTTTCACCAAGTACCAACTGTCTTTACCTACATAAAAAAACAAAACAAAAAAAACAATTATGCATTAAACAAGTACGTAAATTATTAGTCCACATGTTTTAAACACTCTGTATAGGCCTACATACTCATCTAATTTTAGCAACAGCAAATGGAATTGTGAAAAACAGTTTTAAAGTCCGTGCGAAATTTCCGTCTCCAGAATGTAAAACTGCAAATAAACCAACAGCGTTTCAACCCCCCAAGAACAATAATTGATATTTTCCAGCCATGTTGGCCGCAAGACGTCATACATGACCCCTCGTACATGTCACAACCATTTGGCACCCATCGCTTTACAGGCTGTGGTAAATGTGCGCGGCGAATGCGGTTTCTATTATAGGACAAACAATAGGCAGAGAGATTAGCAGGCGCACGTGTTTCCCAACGTGTGAGTCATCCAGTGACTTACCAAGAGATTCCGTCACTTTATTATGACTTCAAGTAAGCACCGTGAATATTGCGTGTTGCGTGTAGTGTCGTTCAACACGCACTTGTATTGTTGGACGATAAGATAGCCCTAATGAAATAAAAAATACTCAAGTGACGGAAAAACTGAACAAATTATAAAGTAGGCTAAGTTGTTTGTATATTTTCTTTAATTGGCTGCACTATATCCGTACACATTTTCTGAGTTCTACATTTTTACATTCTCCACCCTATACGTAGTATATGGAGAAAGTATTGTTTTCGTCCAAATTTTCGAATTTTAATTTTTAGTAGAATTATTTGTTTTGGTGCCCTCTGAACCCCGAAAAAATGTTTAGTGGAACTATCTGTGTTGGTGCTCCCTGAACCCAAAAATATGTTTAGTGGAATTATTTGTTTTGGTGCTTCCTGAACCCAAAAAGTGTTTTTTTATGTCTGTCCGTGTGTCTGTGTGTCTGTGTGTCTGTAAGGATGTGTACAGAGCTGGAGACCATACCAACCGTCCGATTTTGATGAAATTTGGTATGTAGGTGTAGTTCTGGAATATCTCATTTTCATTTTTTCAAATTTTTGATTTTTAAGGGGTTTTACCAACCAAAAATGGCCAAAAAACGAGAAAAATCTAAATTTCTCAAAAACGGCTCTAACGATTTTAATAAAATTTGGCATATTTGTAGCCCTTAATGTACCCTACCATATGCAAAAAAACCGTTTATCCGTTTATTACTTAATTATTTTGAATATTAGAGATTCACTTTTACTTTCTCACTATACTATAGTGTAAGACTATAGAGAAAGTAAAGTGATCGCAAAAAAAATCGATGTTGAGATTTTTGTGGAAATATCCGTTTTGGAACCCCCTGAGTCCAAAAAAGGGGTTTTTACAAAATGTCTGTCTGTATGTATACAAAGCTAGAGCGAAAACTATTCGATCGATTTCAAACAAATTTGCACCAGACATGTCAAGTAGGCCTGTATAGATGCACGAAAAACGGGTTTGCAATTTTTTGAAAAACAACCCCCTTTTTGCCAAAAAAATCCCCAAAAAATCTGTTTTTATTTTTTTATAAAAAAACGGCTCTAACGATTTTGATAAAATTTGGCTTATTTGTCGCCTTTAATGTACCCTACCCACATGCAAAAAATATCGTTTAGCTAATAATAACTGATTTTTGGGGGTTTTTGGCCAAAAAGGGGGTTGTTTTTCAAACCCTTTTTTCGTGCATCTATACAGGCCTAATTGACATGTTTGGTGCAAATTTGTTCGAAATCGATAGAATAGTTGAAATAATAATAATATAATATAATATGGATGTGTGTTACATGCATCTAATATTTGCCATGGGAACATTTTCCTACTTTTGAAATTCTAAATAAACACCTCCTATGCTACTCTTGGGAAGGTGTAAAGTTTCAACTGGGAGAAAGTATGCGGCGGTTATCTGGTACCGTTTATTACTTAATTATTTTGAATATTAGAGATTCACTTTTACTTTCTCACTATACTATAGTGTAGACTAACTTATAAAGAAAGTATAGTAATCGCAAAAAAATCGATGTTCAGATTTTTGTGGAAATATCCGTTTTTTAACCCCCTGAGTCCAAAAAAGGGGTTTTTACAAAATGTCTGTCTGTATGTATAAAAAGCTAGAGCGAAAACTATTCGATCGATTTCAAACAAATTTGCACCAGACATGTCAAGTAGGCCTGTATAGATGAACGAAAAACGGGTTTGAAAATTTTTGAAAAACATCCCTCTTTTTGCCAAAAAAATCCCCAAAAAATCAGTTTTTATAAAAAAAACGGCTCTAACGATTTTGATAAAATTTGACTTATTTGTAGCCTTTAACCCTGCCATATGCAGAAATCCGAATCTTTCTAAAAATTATCGTTAGGTAATAATAATAATAACTGATTTTTGGGGGTTGTTTGACCAAAAAGGGGGTTGATTTTCAAAATATTTTAAAACCTTTTTTCGTGCATCTATACAGGCCTAATTGACGTGTTTGGTGCAAATTTGTTCGAAATCGATGGAATAGTTTTCTCTCTAGATGATAATAATAATATTCATTAGTTAACTTTCTTCTTTAATAAATCACCTCTCCTAACCCACCTACAATTATGAAGTCACAGTGAATCTGTTTAATAATTTAAATATGTTTGTGAGAAAGTGTGTGCCAGTTCCTGGTACCGTTTATTCGTTATAGTTCAGTGATGCAATGATGTCGGTTATATGTCGTTCCAGAAGAAAATGGTTCCCTAAGTAGGTGTTAAACAGAAATCAACAACCACAAAAAATTTAACCATTCTTAAAACTAAACCTCTGTTCATACAATTTAAAAAAAAAAAAAAAAAAAACGATCACAGCTGAACCGCTGACGTGAGTTGAGCAAATTTCCAAAATTTATTTATATATAAAACACAAATAATACTCACTGACTCACTCATCACGAAATCTCAAAAAGCACCGAACGGATTGGAATGAAATTTGGTATGTAGCTTCTTCTAAAGCCTTAGGTACTCGATAAGAAACGTTTTCAAAAAATTCTAAATTTTAGGTTGGTTTTGGGGGGTCAAAGTTACTAAAAATCCCCATAAGAAATACATAGTATAATTGACCGAGCGTAAGCGAGGTCTCCGTTTTAACTCGACCGTTCGGCATTTCGTCTGTGTGTCTGTGTGTCTGATGTCTGTGTGTCTGTGTGTCTGTCTCACGATTACGGCCAAACGCCTTGACCGATTTTGATGATTTTTTGCATGAATGTTCCTTATTCCTAGGCCGAGCCATGTATATATACGGTTTTTTTAATTTTTCATTTTTAACCCCTTAAATAAAATAAAAAAGGCGGCCGGACCATTTCTCTCATTGTAAGCTTTTTCCCAAAGCCAGTTTGTGGCTTAACCGAAAGTCGAATTTAAAAACTAATAACATTTTGTTGAAAGCAAATTAAATTTTAAACAAAATTGTATTTTTGATTTTTTTCCGTATCTCTAACGGTAAGCTCACAAAATGGCCGTAAACTTAGAATTTGTTAAAAATCGGCCAAGTTTTTGTATTTCAACCATGTTTTTATACGTTTATTCTAAACCAATTCAAAAGTGTTCCATAGCTTTTTTGTAGATAAAGGTTTAAAGAATTCATATATGACAGTAAAAAAAATTATTGAAGTAAAATTAATTAAGAAAGTTATTAGCTCAAGAAACAATCACGTTCAGTAACGAAAGGAAAATGTTTTTAGCTATCTTACACATTATTAACCTAAATAAAACACAATGCCTCTAAAAGAAAATCTTTAGCAGTTAAAGCTCAAGAAAAGAAATCAAAACGAGAACTAGAAATCCCGGAATCGCGGGAATTGTAAATAATGTTTCACTGGCTAAACCTTGTGCGTTCTTCCTTACTGGCACACTATTTTAAACCTAAGCTCAAAACCACATTTGTTATTTCAACGAGCGAGGTCTACTGTTCACAGAACTACTAGTATATTTATTGATACATATATATATTTTTTTGTATACATTACACTTTGATTTGTCTATCCGTGCAAAGCCGGATCGGGCCAGCTAGTTAAGTTATATGTTTTAGGGTTTCAACCAACTATTTGGGAAATTTATCTCCTCATGAAGACGCTGAATAGCAGCCTGTGTGTACGAAATATATTTGTTGCTACCTGAGTCACGCTCTTCTTCTTTCCACTCGCAGCAGAACAACTCGCTTTGCGATTTTGCACCTCGACCTTGCGGCCTCGGTTTATGGACAGCTTCGCTTCGCTCGTCTGTACGCTTTGAGCCGGGGCTGGAGGCTTAGTTACAAAAAAGTTTTACTAATACATTTCATACACAGAGGCAGCTATTCGGCGCCTTCTGAGTAGATAAATTTCCCAAATAGTTGGCTGAAACCCTAAAACATGCAAACTTAATTTTGGAAATTCACTCAACTCATGTCAGCAGTTCATCTCCGTGGTCGTATTATTTTAATTTAAAATTGTTATTTAAAATGTTTAAATGGCCACCATTTTAACCCTTAGTTAGGCGCTAGGCGAGGATTTACCCGCATTCTCAGAAAAACTGAAATAAAGCTGTAACTGTTCAATGTTGACAAACAATGTTCCAGGTATCTTTCTTCTGACGTTTTTCGAGTAGGTATGTGCCACCCTTGCTTAATTTTAACGAATCATCAGTCTGTGATAAGCTGCGGAAGTGAACGGTCCCATCAGTGCGGGTCTCTTGCCGCTAGCGCGCTTTTGTGCTGTAGGAACTTTGGGGGTTTCCCCACTAGCGTCCCAAAATTAAGTGTAAGTTTTTCGAAATTTCTTGTTATTGTTTAGATTAACACAACTTTGCTCTCTGTTGCCAACATTGTTCAGCTGCGATTTTTTTATTTTACAAATGGTACATTCTCTACGTAGCTAGTCCTATAACATTCATTAGCTTTTTCATTTTGTACTTTTTATTAGCAAATTTCCGTAGGAAAAATGAGCTATTGCAGTGACCCTTATGGTGAGACGTAAGGTCAGGAGTGGTAAATGTCAGGCGCGTTTTTTTTTTTGACCGGAAGTAACTATTTTTTGATATTTTTCTTACGACAATGAAACTTTTTTAGAGTATTATATAATAAAATATATGTAGGATATTATTCTGCTCATTTTGTTTTTTTACACGACCTTATAGCTCGCTTCGTTCTCCCAAAATCAATCAAAACGTAAAATACCATAAATGTACCCGGTTCAAATCCACGTGGGGGGGGGGGGGCGGGTTCTACCATGGGGCATCTTACGATCTGAGTCCCAACGGCCAAGTTTTTACAATCAAAATTGAACCCTACCAAATTTTAAATGCTGCAAAATAGCGACAGAAATTATGGAAAATGAAAGTGCGGGGAGTTTTTGCCGCTGGCGCCTACTGACGTTAGCCCTAAGGGTGGGCCTAACTAAGGGTTAATATTGATTATTGGAACAAGTTGATTATTTTTGTCAAGATATGTCTTTAAATTTATGAATAGTTGAAAAGTTTCAACTCAATCAGTCATGACCTTCTAGAGATATGAATTATTTAGTAAAACGCCAAATAGCGGACGGCTGTTATAAGAAGCGTTTCCCTACGCATGTTTCTCAGATTTTTTTTTTATTTTTACCCACATGTCCACCCTGAAATATCTCAGCCTGTATAAAAAACGATTAGAGTATTTGACGTCTGGCGTAGGGTGACCAAACGTCCCGGGGAAAACCGGGATAATCCCTCAAAAGTCCTGGAATTCAGTTTTAAATACATTTTATGAAATTTTAAATATCTATTTTTTATTTCACTTGATTAAATGAAATACAACACGATAAAATTAAACATCTGACGAAATTTAAATATTTTGTTTTGTTTGAATAGGCTACTATTGAAATGTTTGTCTCAATAAAAATAAATTTGTGACATTTTGTGGAGGCAATAAGAACACCAACTTTGGTTTAAGAGTTTAAAATACTAGTTGTAGGTTATGTACAACTACAAACGCGACTGTTTAGAATTTTATAACTACGTTTCGACGTATAAAGACATGATCAAGAAGGCTAGAAGCAGTGAAAAATTGTCCTTTCTCCGCAGAAAAGTCAATCCCATCTAGAAACACTCGTAATAAGGTTATGCTAATTATTTTATTAAAACTTTCATGGTTATAATATTTTTATATAAATAAATATCGTTTATTAAACAGATATAAAAGTAAGGAGTGCTTCACAGGATTTATTAGAGTGCACACCGGTGCTGGACAAGACTGTTTAATGTTTTTTGTGTTCGTGTAAGTGTTATGTGTTTTAACGATTTTAATGTGTGACGAGTTCCTCGAGAGAATGAAAAAAAATAGCAAGAGGTATCTGATGTTGAAGTTGTAAATACTTTGAAACATGTAGTAAAAAACGAATAAGATCCAAAACAATTTGAAGTAACAAGACGGACGTTATAAGGTAATTCATTGTATTACAGTATTTATTGTGACTTGGTACCGAAAAAATGCATATTAAAAAAGTAAGTCATATTACATTTTGTGTTTCTTGTTTTTATCAGTTAGGCTACTGTTTAGTCAGGGAATCACGCTAACAAAATGTAAAAAAACATAAATTTCTATAAAAATATAAATATTTTATATTTTAAAATCTTGAATACATAGGTTAGGGGGGGTCCTTTGGTATCCGGCTGATTTGCCCCGGTTTTCTCCCGAAATGATTTGGGCACCCTACTCTGGCGTAGAGTGCTTTCTGACGTAGTCTGCAAAGGAAAACTCCCGGAAAGGCAACGGTCACGGGATATGTTTGTTTACTTTTTACTGGCCGAATGAAGTACAGTTGGAACAAAAAAATGTTTACACAAAATACTATCGGATTTGATGTTGTACAGCTTTATGCCCTGTGTTAAAAGAGTAGGGGTGTATGAAATTAAATATCTATTGTGATAGAGTACATCTAGCCGGGACCACCACAAGTGGTACATCTCCGAGGGGGATGAAGGGGGTGGCACGTGCTGCTTCTCAAGCTCTGCACCTGTTGGACAGGCCTCGAGCGATGCCGCCCCTAGCTTCGTAGAATGTATCCAGTGAAGGGCAATAATAGTTTGGTTTGCGCGCGTCAAAAATGTAATAAGCAGGATCGAACCGATGGCCTTTTATTTTATATGTATAATTGCTACAGATTGATCTTCAACATTTACTGCAAGGAACTTTTCATCGACATATGCTAAACGCTATACAGAGTGTCCCGAAAATCTAGTAATTAATATATCTGAAATTGTTAACGGCCGCAATTTCGATAATATGCAAGACAATGTTCTGATTTTTTGTACTATGGTTTACATGTAAAAAATATGTACACCAAATTTGAAATCAATAACTTTTACTTCCAAAGCTACTAAGTTTTTTTTTTAGAAATAAAACAAAATGGCTGATAGCTGGAAAACGAAGCGATTTCTGAACTATGTTTATTGGAACTTTTTATATTATATTTACCTAAGCAACAATTTCTACAAAGCGGGTTCAGAGAGTTCCGAGACAGCCTGTATACTCTTGAATCAAAGCAAAATGTTGTATATGTTACAGGAAAAGTAGATTGTTAGAGAGAGTTGACCCTGCCCAGGAAGAGTAAACTCTTACTAAAATTATCAGTAAAGTTGATTGAAAATAAACAGATCAACTTTTCCTAGGAAGAGTTAACTGTGCCTGCTGTGGTTTAGTAAAAGTTGATTCAGATATGTTGCTCTCCACATGTAACTGAGCGCGCATATCTTTGTTTTGATTATCCCCGCCAGGCAGTCGCCATTACTCGTCTATTTGTTGTAGTGCAATAGTGACCAAGGATTCAGGTTAGGTTAAACAATAGCTGATGGATAAATAAACCTATGGATGAAACAAAGCTGTGAGGACTGTTGCAACTTCACAATCACTTGGAAGTGGACAACGATTTTTCAAATGCTCTTGCAACACTAAATGCAAATCCAAGAAGTGCATGTGTAAGCAGAAAGATGTGCTCTGCAACTCAAAGTGTCACACATTTTTACCTTGCTGTAATAACTGATAAACATTTTTTATCTCTCTTTGCACCATAAAAGTTCGCTTTTTTATTTGTTTTTGTTAGGTAGTAAACCGTTTCCTTGTAAAAAGTCAACTTTTACTAACTCAAGGCAGTAAAAGTATACTTTCCCTAGGTATAGTCAACTCTCACTAGTAAATGTTAATCAAAATTCATTACTTTCGCTTTTAATCAACTTTTACTGAAAAGTCCAGTAAGAGCCGACTTTACCTAGGCAGAGTCAACTCTTACTAGAGAATCTACTTTTCCTGTAACATATAATAAAAAAAAAAACACTTAAATAAATTAATAACTATTCTTACATTACAAAATAGAGCAAACTGAAACGCGAGTCATTTCGTTGCGAGTACGCGATCAGTTGCAACTGGGTTTGGTCAGTTTAAGGGTCTCCTCGACCTTGCGTAAAACATCGAAAACCTATACACTTAGTACAGTCCAGTCAATATGTACTAAAAATCGGGGGACGCTGGAAAAAATCGGAACTTTCTGAAACTTTGGAGTATTGTTTGTGACCAACCAGTAGTGTTAAATCCAAACGATAGCTTTGATTAAGCCATTGCAAATTTCAGGGGAACCAAAAAACCACGATTTTTTCAGTTTTTGGGCCATAACATTTTTTCTCGCGTCCTACGACTTTAACCACTCTATTCAAATTTGTAGTACATTAAATTTCGTACAATTTGCACTACTCAAACTCATATTTTTATCACATGCTTACTGAGATGCAGAGGTTCAAAAATGTGCAAAATGTACCAAAATGGCAAAAAATACCAGATAACGCTGGTTTTTCCTATGTACCTTGCATTTTAAATAATACTGAATGACATTATGGTTCTTTTATGCATAGTACAATGTTAAATGAACCCTTCCCCCATACCCTCGCCCCGGAACTCTTCCCTCTTCCCCTCCCCTACTATCGTATTCCGGACGCCGTTTTTCAATCTCAAAAGTTGTGAAACCTTTTAAATTGTTCTTAATGGCTATGTACTTCTGTCTTATACCTCATAACTCAAATAAATCGATGACAACTTTTTATTTTTTTTTCATTCATTTTATTACAATAAGAAAAACGAACAAAACAAAAGAGATTTGGATAACAAAAGAAAAATATAACTTATTTTAACAACAGAAATTGAAATGTGACATTATAATACATTATTAAGATAAAATACACAAAAAGGAAAACCAAAAACAATATTACTTCTAAATCCTAAAAAGAAGAAAAACTTAATATAAACAACAACCGAAAAATTTAAGAAGAAGAAAAAGAAAAAAGAAAGAAATAATGCAACCTCATGTCTGCCCGTTTTGAGGTTGCATATTTCTCAAGTAAAAGAAAAAACAGAGGTCAAGATGTTATCGGGAGCAGTTCAATTCTTAATAAATTAAAATTAAATTTAAATACTTCTTTTAATAAAAGGTATAATTAAGTAACATTTATTATTGTTCATTATTTTTTGGGGGTTTCAAACAATAATATCTTATTTTAAGGTCACTCGTAAAAAATATAATGTCTTTATAATAATTTATAGTTATTTCCCCGATTATCTATATATATATAAAAGCCAAAACCCACTGACTCACTGACTCACTGACTCTATCATCACGATTTCTCAAATTGGAATGAAATTTGGTATGTAGCTTCCTCTAGGGCCATAGGTGCTCACTAATAAAGGGTTTGAAAAAATTCAAAATTTTAGGGGGGTTTTTGATCAAAGTTATTGAATCACGACTTCTTCAAAACTACCGAACGGATTGGAATTAAATTTGGTATGTAGCTTCCTCTAGGGCTATAGGTGCTCACTAAGAAAGGGTATGAAAAATTTCGAAATTTTAGGAGGGGTTTGGGGGGATCAAAGTTACTAAAATCATAATTTCAGATCTTTTATTATTATGACAATAGTGCTTTTATTATTTAAGATCTATATATATATAAAAGCCAAATACCACTCACTAACTGAACACTTCAAAAGATTACAATTACGTTAAAAAGACTGAAAATACTAACCACCACGGGCAACGCCGTACGGGTCAGCTAGTTCATTTATAAATAGAATCCGAAACACGAGATTACGAATTAATTTTTTACAATAATTCAAAATGGCTGTGGCGCTACTAGCCAACCTACAAAAGTCGACTCGTTCACGAAATGTATGTTTTCGCTGTTTTATCCAATGTGAAGAAGACCCTTAAGAATAATTTTTATTCGGTAGGCCTACAATATTATAGTTGAACGATTCGGAAAGGACGGTCAAAATCTAAGGTTTTTATGGATTGAGTCGCTTTGTAGATTAACGATGGTTTGTTCATGACTAAGTAAAGAACGTGAAAAATCCTATGAATTAGTGTTCTTTTACAGTCTTAGGGTTCTAATTCCATAGTATTGTATAGTCAGGACAACATTCTAATACAACATTCTAGAAACGAGTGTGCGTGTTGAACTACTATTCCCACGTCCGTATTAGTCTAACTTGTATAAAGTTAAATGTTATGACTCAGTTCCAAGAAAGTTTGTTCAGTTACTATATAGATGCATTATTTCCTCCTCGTCCTTTACCCTCGATTTACAACAAATAAACAGAATGCTGTATGTTTCAAACAGATTTCCTGAAAGCCCACTCGGCAATATTTATTTTATCCATCCCCTCCACAGCGAGCTATTAGTAGATGTCAGCAAATTTTGAGTCAATTAAGAAATTGTCAGAAAGTCGGGCCGAAACCAAACACGTACTAATGTATCCACCCTAGCCATCGCGGCTGGGTAAACACTAGGCGCACCTGTTTCTTCCCACCCTCGGTCATCATCAATCACGACCCTCCAAAATCGAGATCTTAATCGACCGTCCCGCCGCCGTATCAAATCTTGCTGCGAATGTGTTTTCCATTCAAAACTGTTTACCGCAAAGTTTTGGCGGGGTTGTCGTCACAAATCTGATAAGAGAGGAACTTTACAATCATGCGCAGTGGTTTAGAAATATATCTGTAATGGAGTAGGAAGCGTCTGAGCTCACTTAAAATTTGGAGCTCACTCAGATTGTAGCGCGGTGTTTCAATGCGTCACGGCTTTGGCCTTCCATAGGTTCGCATTCGGCTAGTAACTTTGCCTTTTACCAAACGTTATTTCCACTAAACCTTTTATTGGTATGCGGGAAACACAGGACGTTAGCAGATAAAAATAGCAACTAATAAGAATTTAATTGATTATAACTTGTAATGAAATTGGATGATACAAAAATGTAATAATAAACAATTAATTTAAATCAAAACTCAGTTAATTGATTGCCAACCTTGTCCAACAAAAAAGTTAGATTTTGTTCATATTGTGTCTAATGCTCATTTAAATGTACATATATGTGATCGTAGTTCGTGTTACAACAGAAGATGCCTAGAGTTGAAATGAAGCTGTTAAAGCGATAGAACACATAAACAGAACTAAATATTTCAATGTAACTCGTCAACAAAGAAATGAAATAGATTTATCAGCTGTTTTAAAGGCTAAAATTAAATCTTAATTATCACAACAAACGTGTTTTTTACAAATCGATTTGCTTGTTTCGTCATCTACATTATTTTCAGTTGGTAGGGGTAATTTTAGACCAAAAGTTCCAGTAATTTACATTAGGGCTGCTTTTTTTTTATATGTACATTAAAGTTTGTAGATTAACATAAAAAAAGTTTTCCACTCTATCGATTTCCCAAAGTCGAAAAAAAATCGAAAACCTTTTTTTCCCGATATTCCTTAATATTTCGAGCTGGGATGAAGATAAAGAAAAATAAAAACCACCACCGTGTAGGGGAAGTATTTTTCAATAAAAAAGGTAATTTGTATTTATTTCGTCCGAGCAATGGTTTGTCTGGAAAAAATTCGATAATGCAGGTATGTATTTATAGCAGGGGAAATCACTAAAAGGGGAAATCTCATTCATAAAGAAGCGTTAGACCATTCTAAATTGGCTCAATTTTAATATATCGAATTTAAACTTGACATAGGAGTTAAAATATATATTTTAAACATGTATGCTGAGTCTCAGCTTGTTATCTTGATAATGACCCTATCTAGAGCCACTTGACTTTATCAACGGGTTTCTCGATTTTAGGAGTACCGGACCCACGAACTTATTTTAAACGGCTCCAGTTTAGAAAATTTTCAAAATATCAACTTAAAAGTTAAATATATAGATTCAAACAAGATCAAGGAGTATAAACCTTTTTTATTATTTACTTTTAAAAGCACAAGTAACTCAAAAAAGTATAATTTTAGACCTTTTTAGATTTTTATCAAAACGCTTGAGTTGACGGGCTGCAGATTAGTAAATTTTTTTAATATAGCTTTTAAAATAAGTATAGCAAAAAACAATTGCATTTGTAACTTCTGTACCAATTTTTAAACCGATATGTTCCGACATATCGAAAATGGAGTCGTTGAATCCAAATGTGTTATAGTTAAAACAAGATAGGTAAAACAGAAGACTATTTTCTAACGCCTCGTTTTTAAAAATAACATGACAAAAATCGTTCATACTTACTAAGAATATTTTTACTGGTATATTCAACTTGTAAAACACATTTGATGTTGATATTCCAAAAATTGACGAAACTGGAATAGATTGAAAGGGCTACAGCGTTCGGTAAGCAAAAAATCGTGAGACTCGTTGATAAGTCTGATGACTTCGACTTTGGGAAATCGATAGGTTGGTAAACTTTGTTTATATTAATCTACATCCTTTGAGGTACTTATAAAAAAAATCTACCGTATTGCAAATTACTGGTAGTTGTAACCAACACGGACTGGGCTACATGTAATAATGAATTATTGTTTTGCCGCGGTTTTCATATACTGATATCTACAGTACAACTTAACGAAATAATTATGACCGAATAAATTATAGTTTATAGTTTGTAATATCAGTATAATAGATATTGTAAAACACACATCATCCTAATTCCTAGGTTAATTTCAATCTATATTATATAAAAGCGAAATACCACTCACTCACTCACTCACTCACTCACTGACTCACTCATCACGATTTTTCAAAAACTACCGAACGGATTGAAATGAAATTTGGTATGTAGCTTCCTCTAGGGCCATAGGTCCTCGCTAAGAAAGGGTTTAAAAAAATTCGAAATTTTAGGGGGATCAAAGTTATTAAATCACGGTTTCTTCAAAACTACCGAACGGATTGGAATGAAATTTGGTATGTAGCTTCCTCTAGGACCATAAGTGTTCACTAAAAAAGGGTTTTTAAAAATTGGAAATTTTAGGGGGTTTGAGGGGTAAAAATGAATAAATCACGATTTTTCCAAAATTACGGAACAGATTGGAATGAAATTTGGTATGTAGCTTCATCTAGGGTCATAGGCGCTCACTAAGAAAGGGTTTCAAAAAATTAGAAATTTAAGGGGGTTTGGGCGATCAAAGTTATTAAATCACGATTTCTTCAAAACTACCGAACGAATTGGAATGAAATTTGGTATGTAGCTTCCTTTAGGGCCATAGGTGCTCAATAAGAAAGGGTATGAAAAATTTCGAAATTTTAGGAGGGGTTTGGGGGGATCAAAGTTATTAAATTACGATTTCTTCAAAACTACCGAACGAATTGGAATGGAATTTGGTATGTAGCTTCCTCTAGGGCCATAGGTGCTCAATAAGAAAGGGTATGAAAAATTTCGAAATTTTAGGAGGGGTTTGGGGGGATCAAAGTTACTAAAATCATAATTTCAGATCTTTTATTATTATGACAATAGTGCTTTTATTATTTAAGATCTGTATATATAAAAGCCAAATACCACTCACTGACTGAACACTTAAAAAGAATGCAATTATGTTAAAAAGACTGAAAATACCAACTACCACGGGCAACGCCGTACGGGTCAGCTAGTACAATATATATGTTACAGGAAAAGTAGATTCTACAGTAAGAGTTGACACTGCCTAGGTAAAATCGGCTCTTACTGTATTTTCAAAAAAAGTTGTTAAAAGCGAAAAGTGGTGGATTTTGATTAACATTTACTAGTGAGAGTTGACTACACCTAGGGAAAGTATGCTCTTACTGCCTTGAGTTAGTAAAAGTTGACTTTGCAAGGAAATGGTCTACTACGTAATAAAAACAAATATAAAAGCAAACCTTTATAATAGAGAGAGAGATAAAAATGTTTATCAGTTATTACAGCAAGGTAAAGATTTGTGACACTTTGAGTTGCAGAGCACATCTTTCTTCTTACCCATGCACTTCTTAGATTTGCATTTAGTGTTACAAGAGCATTTGAAAAATCCTTATCCACTTCCAAGTGATTGTGAAGTTGCAACAGTCCTCGCAGCCAATTGTTTTATCCTTAGGTTTATTTATCCATCAGATGTTGTTTAACCTAACCTGAATCCTTGGTCACTATTGCACTGCAACAAATAGACGAGTAATGGTGACTTTTTGGCGGGGAACTCAACATAGATTTTTTGCGATCACTAGACTTTATACTATACTAGCTGGCCCGATCCAGCTTTGCACGGATAGACAAATCAAACTTAAATGTATATTAACAAAAAATATATTATATAAATAAATTATTACACTATGTATATTTCTTATAGAGATTTTTAGTAACTTTTAACCCCCAAACCTCCCCTAAAATTTCGAATTTTTTGAAACCCTTTCTTAGCGAGCACCTAGGGCCCTAGAGGAAGCTACATACTAAATTTCATTCCAATCCGTTAAGTGGTTTTGGAGAAATCGTGATTTAGTAGCTTTGACCCCCCAAACCCCATGAGCGAAACCATCATGGAGTGGAGCCCTCTAGTGGTACAATAAAAACATATTTTTTTATGATACGCGATAGATACCGTTTGGAAGGCTTATATTTTTAAGGATATCAGATCTGTTTTTAGCAAACTTTGTGACTTGGAGTTACCAAGATGTTCTCAAATATTTTGCTAGAGCCCATAATCCACTCGTACATTTAAGGAAGTAGTCCTACTGCAAATTTTTTTTAACAACAGTAGTGTTTAACAATTTACAGGAAAGATTTAGCGCATTCCAACTTTTAGTGAAAAGGCGTTTTCATTCATAATGTAAAACTGTGTTTTGGGAACCTTCACCTCTTTTAATTACCCCCCCCCCCCCAACTTATAATGCATTACTGCGTTTGCTATATTTGTTAGTTTGAATTATTGAGCATGCCCAGGGTTGAGATGACTGACGTATGGGATCAAACTCGTACTTCTCAGGTTGTTCATTGTTTTCTAACTATTAGGAGTGCGCTCTTTTATTTCTAAGGGTACGCAGTGGCAGGACGAAACAGCCCCATTCAGTCCTCTTCAATATAACTCATCTTTCATCTAATTTTGAAGATAATCTTTTGTAATTTGCCGGGAATCGTTCATAAACATTTTAATTATAATTAGTACGTGATAAAAAAATTGTAAATCATACATTTTTATTAAAGATATTTGCTTATAAACAAGACGAAAACATGATTTTCAGTCGAGTCACTTGATAGCAGTAAAACATCGGGGCGAATATTGTTATCTACTAACTTTACGTTGGAGCTTTCTGTAAATTTAAATGTCGTGCGCACATGGCGGGAACTCAAAATAAGACCGGCATCAGTATAAGCGAAAGTGTATACAAGCGATATTCTACTCGCGCTTTACCAATGCAATATCATACGCCGGCATTCTCAAGGCCGATTCCGCTCACTGGATTCGATGCTTTTACTCGAGTGGTATTGCACTTGCACACACTTAATACTTGAGCGCGTCACGACGAACGTAGTACGTCCACGCAGTTCCATACTAACTGTGTTGTGACGTTCACTATAAGTCTATTGTTTGTTTACTTAAATACAATTGAAAAATTTGCAAATCAGTCTAAATCTAAAACCGAAGACCATGTAACCAGTCGTATCTTGGATACGAGCTAACCACGTTTGTTTCACTTCCGCCGTCCTTCCGTATTTTACTAACATTGACGACATAGGCAGTATTTTAACCAGGCCTAACACGTTTAAGGGGTAATAGCTATATTTCCCCTGTATTACCGAATGCAAGGCAACTTAGTAACAATTTTACAATATACAGTAAAACTCCAATCATCCGAATCGCTGATTATCCGAATTAATTTCAGAAAAAAAATTATGACTGGAACGTTCTGCTATTTGCAAATGAATGATTCTGTCTACGCGCGCTATTGCACATAGGCTTAAAAATCCAATGCATTGTGTATTGAAAATACACCCAATACGGGGGTTGGCGTGCGAAGCACGCAATGCATTGTGTGTTGAAAGTACTCCCTATATGGGTTTTGGCGTGCAAAGCACGCAATATATTGTGTATTGAAAATACTTCCAATATTGGTGTTGGCGTGCGAAGCACGTAATTCATTGTGTATTGAAAATACTCCCAATATGGGAGTTGTCGTGTGAAGCACGCAATGTATTTTTTATTGAAATTACTCCCAATACGGAGGTTGGCGTGCGACGCACGCAAAGCATTGTTTATTGAAAACACTTCCAATACGGGGGTTAGCGTGCGAAGCACGCAATGTATTTTGTAGAAAATACTTCCAATATGGGGGTTGGCGTGCGGAGCACGAAATGTATTTTGTAGAAAATACTCCTAATATGGGGTTTGGCGTGCCAAGCACGCAATGTATTTTGTATTGGAAATACTCCCAATATGGGGGTTTTAGTTAAATGCACTGTGCATCGGCCGCTTCTCATAGTGTTCATTGTCAAGCTCACATGTGCGTCCTTAGCAGTGAATGTGTTTAACGCGATGATAGTTAAAGTTATAAATCGTGTATACGCGATCGTAGTATGTACGGATAGTTTACTCCAGTCGCGAAGCTAATCCAGAAAAGGTTAAAATAGACCCAATTATAGGAATTTTTGATTATCCGAATTGTGTCCGGTCCAAATTAATTCAGATTACTGGAGAGTTCTACTGTACCATCGTCCTGCTTAACTTGTAGCACCCGCCTTATTGTACCCGACTAAGCCAGACTCCGCACGTGGTCTTGTTTACAGATTAAAGTATTGTTTACAGAACTCACCCCGTTAAAAAAAAGGCCGACGACCTCCCCCTTTCCGCCCGGAGCTTATATTCTGAAATAACTACTATCGCTAACCAGCCGTCGTGTCTATTTTAGACGCTCTTTTGAACACTCGAGTGAGGTGTCTTGATTTTACTCAAGTGGGCCAGGGAAATGGAAAATGTGTCATTATTAGAAATCTATAAAATGTTATTTCATAACTAGAAACCCCCATGAAAAATCACAAGCAGATTAATTAGATAAACATCAGAAATACATCATCTATAAAAAATACTATTTAAAAACAACAGACTTTATTTAGGCCTGCCTAATTATGCTGACGTGGATTTTTAACTCGGTAAATTTTTACAATTATAAGGATTATAAAACTGTAGGCCTATTTGTTAAAATTTTGTATATACAATTTGTATTATATATTTAAAGAAAGTTAAAAATAATTATTATGTTTTAATGTATTTTTATTTCATATTGATAGATCAAATGATTTAGAAGTTATTAATATTATAGTGAAGAAATTAATAATGGAATATGTTTATATGTTATACGAAGATGTACGAATGTTTCCGAAGCTAAACGAATATTTGTTTCTTCTTTAAATTGTATAAACGAATATTTTAATAATAAAAGGTTGTATTTATATACAGTTTATAACCTCAAAGCAAATATTATATCGTATTATAACTTATAACATACATTAGTTCTATAACTCATTAAATTTATTTAAAAAAATCAACTACATAAGAAATTATAATGACTGAAATTGTAAACATAACCACAAAGTATAATCTACACTGCGTTTGTTAATTATTACAGATGATGGGTGAAATCAGCTGTTTTATTATATTTTATATGTCACTCACGTACGTACGTGTGTATGTACATATGGACGTACACTCGCTTTTATAGGAGTTGATTTTAAAAACATTACAAAACTGTTAATAGTTTTCCTTGTTTTATTTACAGCCTATATGAATGTAAAAAAGTATTATTAATTTTGACAATCTGAATTTTTACTAGTGCATTTTTAATTCTCCCTCAGAAGTTAAAATATTTAACTTGCACTGCTGATGTTATACGTCTAAGAACTTTTTCCAGATAATTATAAACGCCTTTAAGTGATTATTTATATTATTACAAATAGTAAAATATTTTTTTTTTATTATTTAAAATTATATTTGATTACAAATTAAAATTTTTAACATTTTTATTAAGCTTTTTCATTTTGGAAAAATAATACCAATAAAACATTTTTAAGGAAGTAAAGCCCAGACAACTCTACTGATGCTCTTTAACGACTACTGTAGAACAGGTTAAATAATATTTTCATTGGAATTAATTCACTAAAGTGTTTTTACATTTAATGTCTATTAGAAATGTTGCCGATTTTTGACCTTTTATCCCCCATTACTATCCCCCAAGGTCATGAAAGAGGTGCTCAAAGTCTCAAAATATATATATAGGTGACTCCATGAACTACAATTTCCGAAAATTTTATAAAAATTGCTTTTACGATTTTTTTATTCCAATTTTTATGTTTTAAAACCACTATTTTCCTTCTAACCCTTTTACCCCCCCCCCCTCCCCCGGGATCCTTTTAATGAGTTTTTTACTTCGATCTTATATTAAAAAGAGCCATTGTACTAAATTTTAAATTTCTATTATGACTTAATTTGTTTTCTTATTTTTAATAAATAAAAATAAAAAACCCGTGTTGTTTGTTATTAAAAAAATACCTTTTTTTGTTTCCTCAATTTTTTGTGCAAAGTTTAGCGGGTTTAGAGATGTTTGTGATTAAATATTTTAAATTGCAGCCATTTTTAAAGTATACAAAAAAGTTCTGGTTTTTTGTACAAACCCTTTACCCAAAAGGTTACATAACAAATGTGTACACAAAATTTGAGTTCAGTATCAGAATCTTATCTTTTTCCAAAGGTATTAAGCGTTTGGTAAAAATTATCAAAATGGATGATAATTCGAAAACTAAGCATTTCTGAACTTATGTTTATTGGTTTTTTTCTTCTTATTTTTAATAGTAGAATCGCTTCCTAAAATCTTTACCTTTCATTGTGGGTCACCCTGTATATATAAATTTAGAACGTTCCGATAACTTGGTTACCGAAATTTACACCAGGGAAATAACTGTACTAGTAAAAACAATTAATGTTTCTTTTTTCTGTGATTTTCTCGTACGCGCGTGACATTTAAATTCAGATCTGTATCATTGGTTGTTAATTAGTTTGCTAAATGCCTGCAATTACTACATTTTTTGTGAAATATTGCCTGCATTAGGATGTTTATTAGCAGGCAATTTGTTCGTATTTTCTGTAATGCAAATGTTGAATATACGACTCGATTATATATTATAGACACGATTATTACTTTGAAACATAATATTTAATGGATTTTTCACGCGTCATTCGGGTTCATGGGAGGTTACTTTTACGGTCACTTACTTGGACGTAGTAAAAATTATATATTTGGATGAGTGATTAACCAGTCTCAACTACTCACTGAGACATTACACTGTTTATCTCACTGACAGGCTAAAACCCACAAGTTTTTAGATTCTTGTCTAAGGTGACTAGAGTATCATATAGGCAGTTGGATGCAAAGTTCAGTTTGTCGTTCAACAAACTATTCGGGTTGGTTTTGAATTGTTGGTAAATTTGATACTCTTCCAGTATATCCATGGTTCGGCCTTTATTTAGAACGTGAATAAATTCCAGATTTTTTTTTTTTTTTGTTATGGCTGGAATGCTTTTGACGTAGACCTCTCGTTAGAGAAGGTACTGTGGGACTCGGTCCGAAATTACCCATACCCACTTAAACACCTCCCTCCCCCCACGTGGAAGTCACTCTGAACCGAACACAGGCACAAGCGTTAGCAGCATCTAGGGAATTCCCTAATGGCTGCAAGCAGCAATCTAAAAGTCACTGAAAAAAAGGAAGCAAACAAGTTAGTGTCAATCGTGATGAAGTCGCAGCGTGAAGAAACCTATGGCGGGTCGTCCAGGATAGCGGTAGGCCGAGGCCTACCATCTTCCGGGATGTCGAGTCTCCTGCAGATCTCGGCTATATGAGGATAGCCCTAGTCACGTGCATCCTGAAACAGTTTGGTAGCACATCGTTTAGCGAAAAAATCTATGGTAGGGATGCCGGCTGATCAAGTTCCTCAAGTACCATGGCTGATGCGTGAGTCTGCGAAGAACAGCTGTTTGAAGAGTCTCCAATTTTTTCCTGCTGGATTTGCTGGCAAACGCCCACCAAGCTGTAAACGCGTACATCAGCACGGAACGCACTATCAACAGAAACATTTTTAATTTAGCTTTTTCTTGCAAGGGGCTACGCTTTGTCAACAAGGGTGAGAGGCAACTCTGGATTCGCTTTCCTTCGGTGACCTTGTTCTGCGCGTGTCGCCTGAAATTAAGTCGACTGTAAAGCGTTATGCCGAGATACTTGACAGTAGACTTCCAAAGGATAGCCGCCCCGTCAAGTTCCACGGCACGAGGGACTCTGCGTGTCATTCTACGCCTTTTCCGAAAACAGATGAAATCAGATCCATCCGCATTTATCTTAATGCGCCATTTCTGCAGCCACGGGGACAGCTCGTCTAGCTGTGCCTGCACGGTCTTTGCGCTACTACAGTGTAGAAACGCATCATCAGCACACAGCGAGAGTGTCACACCTGGAATAGTTAGAAAGTCGTTAGTGTATACCAGATACAGTACTGGTCCCAGGACACTGCCTTGGGGAACACCAGCAAGTCGTAGAGTGGAGAGTTCGCCATCTACGAATATCTTGAAGGATCTGCCTGAGAGGTAAGAGCGGATCAAGAGTACAGCAGCCTCCGGTACAGAAAATTCGCTCAACTTGTATAGGAGGTCTTCTTGCCAAACCTTGTCAAACGCCTTACTGACATCTAGCAACACTGCAACAGAGGACAAGAACAGAGGAGCTGAACCAGAGTTATCCAGGTGGTTGATAACTCGAACGAGTTGGAATTTATGGTCATAGTCTATTAGGTGTTCGACATAATTGGAGCTGATTTTTTATTGTTTATTATGATGCAAATGCTCTTTGAATCTGGTTTTAAAACTTCTTCTCGTTTGACCAATATAAGGTATATTACAATCGTCACAGTAAACTTATATACGCCACATTTTGTGTGGGGATTGAGGAGTGATATGGATGTTAGAATTAAATATATTGTTAAGCCTCCCAGAGGATTGGTTTGATATTTTAAATCCTATTTTTCTAAAAAAGGTTGGGAGTTTTTTGTCTCGCGACTTGGTAGAACAGATTCAAAATTGAAAAACATCAAGTTAACTTTAGTTTGCATTTACTTGTTCTTTGAAATTTGTACGTGAATTATCATACTATGGCATAGAAAATGTCAATGTTACCATAGTATGTATGCTAGTATTTTGTATGCTAGTATTTTGTATATAGCAGCACTAGAAGAGTTGAAGCACTTTTGGTGTCTTTCGAAGCTCAGGCAAGTTGTATGTTAACTGATCTAAAACATGAAAACATTATTCGGTGCTATAAAATGCTGTACAAAATTAGCATTTATAGGTTCCTTTTTGAAAAGATACAACATTGGCTAAGAGATTAAAACTATATGAGTTTTTAGTCGTGCAGACGTTATCGAATTCAGAAATATGCGTTACTATTTTAAGCAAAATATGACAACCGGGGGATATTTTCAAAGTTTAATTTCGACAAGTCAGTCACTAAAATCTGTTAAATAGAAAATAAATACGCGACTGGGATAGAAATTCAGCATTAAATAAAATTCGACTGATATAGAAAGATAAAAATAAACGAGTTTCTATAAGCGTTGAGTTTTCTCTTTAATACGTAACTTATCTAAGTCTCAATATCGCTGGACAGAATTGTTTTGAAAATAATATAAAGATACCATTGGATTCATCAAGATTTTAACTTTCTAAAACTGCCTTACAATCAGACGTCACTCTTATAGTTTCGAAAATATAAAGTTTTCCGTAAACCCTTGCAATTGCACAGTTTTCAACCAATGAAAAGCACAGTTTGCAATCGATTATATGTATTAAAATTTGATATATTTGTAGGCAGAACTTCAACCTATCCAAACCTAACCTAACCTAAAATTAAACCTCATTTAATGTTACGATTTTATTCGTACAGACGTGGGAAATACAGACATTATTTGTTGAATTCAATACACCGACTTGCCACGGTTCCACTATGCGTTGTCTAACTATCTAGGACGGCAGGCTATGTACAGGTTGAATCCGTGAAATGTTTTATCAGTTCGATCTGATTTTGTGATACAAGTAAAACTAAGTGAAATGCGTTTCTAAAATAAGAGTTAGCGAGTATACAGTTCAATTCTATGATTTATTCTCTACTATTATTATGATATTCTCTATTCTCTATTATGATATTATTATTGTTACAATAAAATAATATCATTTTTGGGCAAAGCATATATTCCTAAATTACTATTCAAACTAAGCCTAGTTTTGTTAGCAGTTTTGTATTAGGAACATAAAAACCTGTGCCTTCAAAAAAATTAATTTGAAATTGATATATATTTTTATACACTTCTATTTAGAACTAATTACAAAACGTTTGTACCTTTTGAAAAAAATTAGAAAAAGTGTTTACTAATTTTTATGTAGGCCTAAAGTTGAACTTTTTCCTTTTGTTGCTGAACATTTTTTGTTTCTTAACCTAGTAACTTTTACAATTTTACATGAATAATTTTTTTAATTGAATATATGACTTATTTATATACCATTTTCTATAAAAAAGCCACGGAACACTTTTGGATTGGTTTAGAATTACTATTTTTTGCGAATTTAAAAAAAATGCTTGCGAAACGCAAAAAAAAGGCAAAATCTCAAAACGTTTTAACACGGCCACTTCTAGGGTAAACAAAAACTGAGCCCTGAAAAACTAATTCTCCACAAAACAACCAGGCCACAGTTCCTGACGGTACTCTCGAAGGCAATTGACAAGTTAATACACTCCACGGCGCGTGCGCGCCCCTGACTTGCTCCAACACCTAAACAATGGTCAGGAATCAGCTGCCAGCGGGAGACCGGGTCGGATCATACAATCATTTAATCTCAATTTAGCGTAGCATATTCTCCGCACTGGGGACCGCAACCCCTCGGCAAGAGATGGAGGGAGGTTTCAATTGCTCATTGATATTTTTCATTATCTTGTCAATCTATTGTTCCAAACAAATTAGCTAAGGTTCATTTCAAATCTATTAAAGTGCAGTGCGCAGTGCATTTAAAGGGCTGATTTTGCATTGTTGAGATCTGTTTGAGCTTTTGCTTTATGAATCATAGACATTTTGTAGCTTTTAAAGAATGTATATTTCACAAAAAAATTTTGAATAATAATAAAAACGTTTTACAATCGAGACCTCATTTTGGTTTGCATTGCCTAAACGCTAAAAAATGTTATGTTAAAAAAAACTAAGGTTTGAATATATTGAACAAAACAAACATAAACTATGAAGGTACAATAGTGCTAGAACTTACTTTATATAAATTGTTGGCTGACGCGTTTCGGAACTAGTTCCACCTTCAGAATATCGCTCTATTGAGGTCGTTAATACATTGAAATAAATTAATTATAGTACAACATAACACATATACACGCGTACAATAACACAATATCACAAATAATACAACCGCGTGTGCACACCATTGAATAGGCCTACTTTTAACTACTGAGGATACGCGGGATCTCTGACTTGTAGTACCGCTTACTGTTTGCATTTCATATCAATATTTTTAGTAAAGTCATACAAGTGATTGGACTTAAAATTCAATTGATCATTTAACATAATAATTATGTTCTGGACTTTTTAACTGCGCTTTATATATTTCGTATTCCTCAAGCGCGTCCGTTTGGTTGCTCTTTTTGCATATATGTAATGATTGGAAGTTCGTTTCAAAGTTAGAATAGGAATAGTTTTTTCCATAATGTGGCGTGCATAATTAGACTTGGCATAAGTTGCTCTGTTATTTGGAAGATGTTCTTTATACAGTTTTTTTTTAAATGCCTCCCTGTCTGACTTATATAAAAACACTCACATTCGTTAAAATTGATCCTATAAATTCCTGACTTCTGTTTAGTAATGTTCTTAATGTTGTTGGAAGTGCGAAACGACATGGTTACATATATCTTCATCAGCGTTTTAGTTAGGATAACCCCATATTCAGTGGATCTGAAGGTCTTTTTCCCCCCGTTTTTTCGGTGGTTTCACCTTATTCCTTGTGTATTTTTTAAGAATGTCATCCAACATGGAACTCCTGTATCCGTTCTCCACTGCTATGCATTTGATGGTATTCAATTCATTATGGAAATCGTCCTTACCGAGTGGTATTGATATTAATCTGTATTGTATATATTGTATGTACATTTTCTGTCATTATCTTTAACTTGGCTATTATCCTTCATCCTATTGTTTTGACATATAGGTTGCTACAAAAGTTTAATAGGATATAGCCTACAGAGTGTGACAGACATTAATACTTGATTACGTTTTTTTATGCATCGCTTTTATTATTATTACATATTCTAATAGATCAACATAAAATAGCTAAATGGATTTTTATTTTTTGTACTAATGAAAGAATTGATTTATTGTTTCTTTACAATAATTTACATAGGTCCTATATAAATACATAAACTACATAAAAAACATTAATATAAAGAAACAATTTCTAAATATCTTTCGGTTAGGACCTGTTTGGGATAAGCACGAATATGACTTACTTATAGCTGAGGTTTCCTTTCTTTTCGCATTTAACTTTAACTGCCAAAGCGATCAGATGAAAGATAATAGCTAAGTTAAAGATAATGACAGAAAATGTACATACAATATTGCTGCGTTTACTGTGTTTGTATAGAATGCCGGGTTGAATAAACCAATTATTACACATAACTTAATCACTATAGTCTTCATCTGATTGTTTTTACAGTTACACCATCCGACAGGGAATCAAAAGGGCTACAAAAAATGTGTCTTAACATATTTTGTTAAAATTTACGGGTTTTGAGTAATTTAGGTTTTAAATTTTCAAACAGCCACCATTTTAAAACTCATTATTGGATTTAATCGCTTTTTTTTTAGATATATTATTGTTAAGTTAAATTTGTTCCAAATTTGAACTCAATCAGTCAAACCGTTCTCTGGATAAGAATGATTTTGTACAAAAAACAAAATGGAGGATATCTAGAAAACGAAGCGTTTTCATGTCTGTGTTTATATCAGCGACTAAGGAATACCATAGACTGGCAATGTCGCGCAAGGCTTGAAGCCGATTCACCTATGCGTGGTGGGGATGAAAACGTCTGACTCCCGTACGATATAATTACTTCTAAAGTTTTAAAATAATGTATTGGCAGGGATATTTTTAATGACAATGGTCATTTTTTTAACCAAGACCCTGAACAAAACCATTTTATTATGTTAATAAAAGCAATAAGTAAGAAATACTTAACTGTAAGACTCCATCACTATACTAAATTGCTTAACCAAAAAATGTACAAGCAAAAAGTTAGGAGATATTTGACAAACAAAATTACTTTCTTAGAACAGTAAATATACTTTTTATGATTTTTTAATTCTGGGTACAAGGTTTTTTATTTTATATGGATATTATGGTTTTATTTTATATTCTAGGGCAAGGATTGTTTTTGTTTTATAGTTTTAATTTTGAATAAAATGTTGTTTTCTTTCAAACCCGTATAACTTATTCAGTTTCCTTATTGTTATTGTTCTTATCATACATTGTAATATATTAACAATTTGTATTAAATTATAATTACTCGGACCATGAATGTATGATACAATATAGTGATAGAACAAGCAATAGCACTACAAATTAATGACAACACTTGTAGATACAATAGATTAGCGATGGTGTTGTCATCGCGCCGGTTCACAAAACAATCAAACCAACTCGTCACTATACCACAGCCTACAGGATAAACTAGGCATTTTACAAAGAAATGTAAAGAATATTTTTTCTTTTTTGGTTGATTTCCAACAAATTTTACGCTTTAAAACAAATCTCCAGCCCAAAAAATACAAAACTTTCTCACTATGCCTAAATTTCATCTCATATGTCTAAACACAACGTTGACTTTCTTTGTTTTATCCGCTACATAAAATATATTTTTCCATTTTTGTTTGATACCGTCAGCACGGTCATAGTGTTTTAAGCAATATTTTAAAATTTCGGAATTTTATCTCAACACTAAGTGTGTGTTCAAACGGTGTTAATGAAACGCAACGAATTAAAATGTGTACCGGTCGCGGACAGAGAATCCGATGTTTTCACCTATGAGTGGGCGTGGTCGGCTTCAACTCCCGTAATGCGTTGCGCATGGGCTTTGCCAGTCTATTGGTCGCTGGTTTATATGAACTTTTTTTCTTATTTTTACCCATAGAACTATTCCCCGAAGTTTGGCACTTTACTTATGGGACACCCTGTATAATTGCTTACACTAGTATATTCCATTATCCCACAGACCACTCTGTTTCTCATTATGTGTAGATATTATATCTAGAACCATAATTTTGTTCGACTAATGTAAAATTCTGCTAATCTTTTCTTTGTTACAAATATTATAAAATTTGTTTGTTTCAGGTTGGCAAGAATGGTCACAATTTCATCTCTAACTTTATTCTACGAATCTCGGTGCGTATTTGCAATAGATAATGTTCTACTAATTATCCGTATCAAAGTTGCAAAGAAAATCAAAATGTTTACAATGTTCTAATTAAATGTTAGGAAAGCTCATTTGTTAAAGTTTTAGTGAATTGTAGAATTTGTAATATAGAATTTGCAAAGTGTATAAAAAAGAGGGAATAAAAACTTTATTGCACATTGGAGTCAGTTTGTTTCTTATTTCATCGAAAATCCAGACCACCAACTTATTAGTAAGAAACATTGTGTGTTACACAAACTGTGAGTGAACGATATACAAAAATTAAGAGTGTTAAAGAAAGTTTGTTTATGACGAAACTATTCCTAAAGGCATTCCGCTGGTTTGTAAATTATAGTTGTTGCAACTAAATTATGTTCTATACAATTAAAATTGTAAGAAAGGAAATTTTGACTTGTATTTTAATGGTATAGATCGTCTATGTTTAAAGTAAAGGGCACAGTTTAACGCTTTTCATTCATTCAATTGTTTTGACAATCGAAGTATTTGATAGGAAATTAAAAAAGCTACGAAAAACGTCGCTTGATTATTTCAATACAAATTTATCATTTTTTTGAGTTATTTAGATCTGAACATTGAAGTACAGTAGTCGCATTTTTAAACGTGTTATTGGATCAGGTTTTTTTTTAAATATTTATGTACCTACCTATACCGTACCATGCTGAGTTTCAATTTAATCCATCAAACTGTTCTCGAAATTTTATAGTGTATTGTGAAAAAAAGCAAAACAAAACGGCAAATATCTGGGAAACAAGGCACGCGTCACCTCTGCAACATCTATGTAAGAAACCACCTCTCGAAGTTGGAAAGCACAATTTTACTTACAACACGGTTTATTGGCCTAAATGATCTTGAAATTATTTGTAAATTCTAGTATTTTTCATACAACAGTTTTTAATTAA
>JAGFPH010000494.1:374940-406053 GCA_018207615.1 Philaenus spumarius
TTTAAAGTATCGTGATCCATTCATAATTTTTTATAATATTAAAACCAAAAAAGTGCTAATTTATTGTAATTTTTGTTTATACAAAATGCCCAAAAGCTCCTTCCCTGATAATTTTTGTATTTTACATACCTACGTCTACCCGTCACTGTGGATGTTTGCTGTTAAATTCAATAACAAAATTAGCCTTCTTCTAAAGTGCTTTTTTGGCTGGGTTAAATGTGTTAAGACAATCGGCATAATGGTACATATTTCACAGACAAGACCTTTAGCTGTAGCCGATTAAAACTAAACAGGTTTTCCTTATATCAAACACCAAAATAAAAGTTACACGAAAACAGACAAAACTCGTTGTAGGTCTTGAGTTTAAATTTGCAATTAATTTTGTAAGTTTGAATAATATGGACTTGCCGGGAGTTAAAGCCAAATGTAGGTCACGAGATCAGCATGTATACGCGGGCGGTCTGTTATCGGGTAGAATTAAACTTTTGGACCCTGCCTGTCTGAAAAGGATTGGGAACTTATAAAAATTACTTAAAAGATTCCTACGGGAAGCCAAAATCCAAGATTTGAATAAAAAGTAAAAATCTTCGGGAAATGCATTACGCTAACGGCGGGTGTATTTACTGCAAGATTAGATATTAAAAAATCATAAAGTTACGTAAGATACGAGCTTTCAAAGAATGAGAAAATTTTCAAAATTCCTCTAATTTAAAAAAGAAAAGGTTTTTTAGGCTTTTCTTGAAAAGGCCTAAAATAAAGGTGAAATAAGTTTTAGCGAAATTTTGTCATATAAAAAAGTTAATGGTAATTCATAAAGTTTAAAGGATAAAAAAGTAGGTTAAAAATAAAGTTTTTTAAATTCTAACTAAAACAAGTTTTAGTATTGATAAATGTAAAATATAATGTAAAAGAAAAACTAGAAAATTTATAAAAGGAAAAAGGTGATAGAATTTGCACCTTTACAGCTAATGGAAAATTTAAACTCAAACTTTTAACAATTCAAAATAGTAAATAGTATGCAAACGAAGTAGTTATGTAAAAATAATCCAGTATTTGAAATATGTTTCGGGAGTAAAGTAAAACCCTAGTTTGTGAAAAATCGTTGAAGTCCCTAACTCCATAGCAAGACAACCAGAAGCAGAAATGAGATGAAAATCCGGCTAGTGAATGAAAACCAATGGACAAGAAAAGTGGAAAAGAAAAACCGAAAGAAGTGTAAAATTAAGACTTTTCCGGGAAAAATCGCCGCGGAAAAACGCGCGCGGGTCGTGTACGCGAACCAGGAGTCGTACGAACGTCACTCGAGTTCGTGTGGAAAGGTAACAACGAGCTGAGGAAAATGATGTCAGTTTCAGGAAAATCGGATAAAACCTGGAAGGGTTACATGGAAAAAGGATTTCCATAGCACAAAACTGAGGGAAGCCAGATAAGAACGCAAGACAGTAGAGGGGAGGTCCAAAGACGAGACTGATGGAAGGAGAACAGGGTGACCAGTTTACGAAAAGGGGCGTACTCAAAGAAACAATAGAAACTTAATTAAAACAAAGGCTAAATCATGTTACAAAATTATGAAAAAATTATAATAAAATTCAGGATGAAAAGTTACGTAAACTAGTAGTTTGAAATTGGCGAAAAAATGGATTTTAAAGCATTTTCGAAATACAGTGGTAGAAAGCTTAGGTTGGCAATGAAATAGTGCCGAGAAACATTATATAAACGATTGCTCGGGGAAACTCGGGATGGATTATTATTTCTGCGATGTAAGTTAACGCATCGAGAGCAGATACTTGTTTTTTATAAAATACTTTAGCGTGCTAGAAGCTGAGTATTTTCTTCGTTAAACTTTAAATTTTTATAACAAGTAAGAAGATACGGCATAGCGGTTATCATCTGGGATGCAGCAATAGACACCGAATTAACTCTACAAGAACGTCAGTGGCAACTTAGCCTATACAAGTTGGCCTAACTTGGGATTTCTGGAAGAAAAACATAGCCTACAGGACAGCTGATACATGGAGTGATTCGTATAGCTTCCCGACAGGACTCCAGGACACCACCAGGCGGCCACCAGGACATGCAACTGTAGCTACGATGGAATAGACGAACCGGGATAGCAGACACGGCATCACCACATCCATCTTTAAGAAGACATCCATCATACATCCAGACAACCCTACAGGACTCCACCTTCACCCACAAGACAACTCTATCAGCACGCAGAACATCTGTAGCTTGTCATCACTAGACAGCGTTCGCGGATTTCACCACAACGTCGCGACGCCTGGACAAGTGTGAAAAGGTCGGTAGAAGCGTAAAATACGTTAGTCCCCATTAAATTGCCTGAAGTAAATTCAAATAAATTTATTTTAAATACTGGGTTACGTAGGATGTTAGATTAAGAAATATTTGTAATTAATTAAAGAAGCAAATTCATTAAATCGTAAATTCAAATTTAACTTAAAGTATAAATTACATTAAATTGAGTAATAAAATATAAAAATAAATTATAATAAATTAAGAGATTAGTTCTGCCTTATAGTTTTAAAAAGTTATTATTTTATTTGAGAAGAAAGTATTATTTGATTTTATTTGGAAAAAATTAAGTACAAGAATTTTGTTTTATGTTTAAAATTAGAAAAGGGAAATTATTAAACTTTTATTTTGTTTTATAAAAGATTATTATTTACAAAAACACCTAGTATTCACATATCCCAATAGTTTATGAATTTTAGATTAAGAATTGATAAAGTGAAATTTCATAAAATAATTGCAAGCACAAATAAGCAATTTACAAGGTTAGTTCCAGTGTACTCACTCTTCAGAGGTTTACAAAAAGTAAAATTATTAACTTGTGTTCTTACTGAGCTAAAATTAAAAATAAATTACTGGAAGTATAAAGTAAAGTTTTTTGTCAGAATAGTCAGTGAACTGAATATTCGACACATGGTTATTTCACCTAGGCCGAACAAAGTGAGATTGCCTATAAGACTTCCAGTAGGTGGAAATAACTTATTCTAAAACGAACAAATTCTAGAAAAGAATATTCGTTGTAGAATTGGCGCTGCCAACGTGGGGCTCGACGCGTTGCAGTTGTGGCCAAAACAAATTATTCTACAACTTAATTCTTCTAAAACTGAAGATTCGTTGTAACACTAAAATCCATATAAACATCAATGTACAAGTATATCGATTTGTACTAGATATATCAATTATAAAATATGCTTGATCGTTATTTGAAAAACTGTCAAATCTTAAGGGTTTACAGAAAACTTCATTATCTAAAAAATTATAAGAGTGACGAATGATTGGAAGGCAGTGTTAGAAAGTTCAAATCTTGACCAGGCCCCGATTTACCAATGGGCAGACTGGGCAATTGCCCAGGGCGGCAATTTCTGGGGGCGGAAAATTTTTGAAGATTTTTTATTATTTCCAGAATATTGGTAAAAAAACGGGAACGACACAACAAACTTGTTAACTTGCGCAGACATTATTAAAAACAAATTGGTTTTTCACTTAAAAAATTAGAAATGCGCAAACTGGTACCTTTAAAATTATGTTCATGCATGTTTGCAGTTTGCACTAAATACGTACCGTAGTTATAAAAAGTTAATCGTATTTAAAAAAGAATATAAGCCTACTATTTCTTTTTTAATCAACAGTACACACAATATTTCAGGTTAATACCTAACACGTTATTTTTACAACAGTATATGGTATCAGCCCACCATTATTGTGGTAAAACTACAAAACTATTAAGAAATCACAAATATTTCAGTAATTTTTTGTGGAAGGGGGGCGGCTACAAAAGGTTTGGCCCAGGGTGAAACTTACCCTAAATCGGGGCCTGATCTTGACGAATCTAAAGGTGAAATTATATTCTTTTCAAAACAAGTCTGTCTAACGATTATGAGCCTTAGAATAGTGACAAGTTTTGTGCCTTTTCTTTGCGTTTTTTTTTTTTTTGCGTGGAGTCATCTTTTTAGTCAACTACATTTTTAAAACGATGATTAAATATGTAAATATACGTTTTAGAACAAATTTGTAAATACAAAAATTAATGTTTAAAACATTTCCTTTCCAATGGTTTTTATTTTATTGAGATTGGATGATTTTTAGAGGGTGGAATGTTCAATGCAATCAGACAAAACAATTGTGCTGTCTGCCGCTTGCTCGGCGGGCTGATACGACACTATAGTGTTATTTGGCGCTTTTAGGGTTAAATCAAACATATAAATCAGGCCTTAAAAAAATGTTTTTTGGGGGGGTCATGACCCTCCCCCTGTATCCACCCCTGCTTGAGATGGTGGATGGCTGGAGTGAGATGCAACAACTACCACAGATTGTGTCATTAAAAATGTCGAATCACTAGCTAAGAATTACTGCAGGGTTGTTGGAGGAGATGAAAACGATTGTATTTCAGAACTAAAGGTAGAAGTAAAACTATGGGTATCAAAGTGGAAAAGGACTACAGCTGATAAAAAGACAACTTTACCGAACTATGCAGTTGAATATTTAGAGTTTTATTCATCTGAAGTGTATCCTTCGCTAAAGAGAAGACAATTTTTGAAAAAAAGTTATAGATAGGTACGTTAAAAAAAAGGGGGGGGGGAGAAAATTAGTGCTTTCCAAAAAACTTTACAAGTACAGTCAGTTTATTTTCTGGATCTTCAAGATCAGAGTAATTGCATAATATTTTAAGTCTTTTATTTTCTATGTAGACCATATATTAGATATTTTTAATAATTATACAAATAAACAAATAATAAATCTTTTTCGTCAGATTTCTTCACCTGCCTTTTTTCACTTTATAGGTTATTTCCCCCTTTATTAAAAAATTGTGAGGAGTTTGATATAGGCTAAATAGCTAATAAGCTAAATATCTCAAAATTTTAAGTTTTGATAACTTAATAAAAAGGAAAGTACATTCCTTCATTCTATTCTTCATACTCTTGGTGATAAGAGCACACAAATAAGACGGATAAACTTAAACAACAAAACTGACATCACAAAACTAGGGAGCATTTCGTTATAAACTTAGCATTTCGTTGTGCATTATTGACCACAAATCCCCGACCTATTTATATGTATTTGATTTTTAAAACTTTTTATTACTTTGTTTCGTAATTGTCGCAAAACAAAACGGATCCAAATAAATTCATTTTACGTAGGTAACCCGAAAAAGTTATTAGAAACTCAAAATATTTTACAATAAGTTATTTATTTCAAACACTCTTTTTAGACGCTAACTGGGAAATCAATTTTGTTTTATTTTGTGAGAAGCAGGAGATAACACAAAGGAAAAAGAGGACAGTTTTACACTTATCTGTTATTAGTGTTAACTGCCAGAGATGGTTAAGAAGCCAATTTCAGAAGGTATTTTTTTAAATTTTCCATGGAGAGCCCGGCCTTCCCAGACCCCCCCCCCCCCAGAATGTACATTTTTAAAGACCGCCCCTCCCCACAAAACTTCATTAATCCGCCACTGGTTGGCCGCCATATTTCAAAATTACCACTAACAAACAGTTTAACTGCATATTTTTCAATTCCTCAGAAAACAATGAGAGGTTTCCTGTTTAAAGTTTGCATTCAGATTTAGAAACCCCCATTTAAAAGAGACACACTGCGCAGTCTACTTGGGGCTCTGCCCATGTTCGCTCTGACCCATGGTAAAGCCAATTCAAACAGATTATTGTATTCTGTTATTTTCACGGAAATGACTACTTAGCTGTGTCCTATAGGGTACATAGCTAATGTAAGACAGATATCGAAATAGACAAGATCATCCCCGATAATCGAATTGCGGTCTATGTTGTAATTTCACCATTACTATTAAAAAATCACATCCCAAACAATTTTTTAATTATTATCAACTAAAGGAAACAATATAGTATGTAACACCAGCTATTTGAGTCATAGGCCTAATGCAGTAAGCCTTTTGTTTGCTTTTACCTAAAATTTTTAAAAAAACTCTTAGTTGTGAAGAATAATTTGACCACGCATCTGAACCGCTAACGTGAGTTGAGAAAATTTATAAAATTAAGTTTATAGGCCTATGTTTTAGGGTTTCAACCAACAATTTGGGAAATAGATCTACTTACGAAGGCGTTGAACAGCTGTCTGTGTGTACGCAATATATTAGTAGAATTTCTTTGCGCCTAGTGGCCTCGCGAATTTGCTCCACTTGGCTTCTAAACGGTTACTTTTATGGTATTTTACGTTTTGATCGATTTTTGGGGAACCAAGCGAGCTAAAAGGTCCCGTAAAAAAACAAAATGTCCAGAATAACATATTACATTTATATTTTTAGAAGAAATTCTAAAGAAATTTCATTATCGAAGTAAAATTCTCAAAAAATAGTTACTTTCGGTCAAAAAGCGTACTTCCGGTTATTGGATTTTTTTGCTAAAGAACTCATCCGAGCGACGTAGACAACCAACATGTGTACCAAATTTGAACCGAATCGGACTTAAAATGCGGCCGCTAGAGTGCGAACACATATATACATATATATGAATTTTAATGACACCCCAAAATGTGTTCTGGGGACCATGATCGGTGCTCATTTGCTTCTCCCGACCTTGGGTCTCACCATAAAGGCCACTGCAATAGCTCATTTTTCCTATGGAAATTCGCTAATAAATACCTGATTCTAAATTTGCCAAAATGGTTGCTTATAAACTTCGTTTTTTTTCATTGCAGGCCAAACATATAATAAAATTATGTTAAGTTTTTGATCCAAATCAGCTGTTTTATTTGTAATATGTAACAACTGATATTAGCCCTTACCAGCCTATTATATAAAATCATAAACTCTGTAGAGCGTTTATAATCTCTAACCTCTAGTTCTAAACCGGATGTAGCAATATAATCAAGGAAGAATTGTCATATTCAAAGATCAGAAAAAAACGTGTTCTATATAACTAGCTGGTACCTCTGAAATTCGCTCACAGAATTGATTAAATAAAAGTACTACGGGTAAATATTGTACCTTACCATTTGTACGCAATTAAAAACTATTTTTGATCCAAGTTTCATGGCACAAAACGCATAGTGAGTTTTGCATAAATCGATCTACATATCCATTTAGTCCTACGTAAATTGTTAGCTGTGAACCAATAAACTGAAATACCCGTTTTCCGCCAGTTTGCTATTTATAACTCCTAAAAGAACATAAAAATTAAAAATCACGTTTTGTGGGGAATTTAACGTCTATGAGTACATTGCATATTATTGCATACTGTTTGATATACCACGTGTCTTAAAAGCCCCAACCTTTAACTTTTGTGTTTGTTAAAACAAACAAATATCCTTTGGGGAACGATACTAACTTAGCCCAAAGTATCTTTTGAAGCAATCGGAAATTTTGACTGTCCCCTAAAAATGGGGGATTTTGGGGGCAACTCAAAATTTTTAAACGGGAAGTATGGTGTGATACCTCATTTTAAAGGTCTATTTAAGACTGGGAAAATGACATCAAAAAAATAAAAATCGGACAACCCAAAACAAAACGGCGGCCCTAAACGTGTTGAAATAAATCGACATAAGTTGGTAATATCTCGAAAAGGAACAGTTTTTAGAAAAAATTTCTTGAGACAAAAAATGTTTATTTCAAAGTGCTTGACCTAAAATATTGATTCCAAATCGATTTCGTAAATTTTAAGTGGACTCCTACATCTTGGAAAATTTTGTAAAATATAAAATTTACGAAATCGATTTGAAAGCAATTCTGAGATTAGCCAAGACAAACAGACAAGCAGACAGACAGAAAGACAAAAAAATTTTAATGCATGTTTAGGATTTGGTAAAGTGTGAAAAACCATAGAGCATAGAAAAAAGTATTTATTTTGAAGTCACAGACTCTTAAATTTTATTTATATGTACAGATTGAGTAAATTTGTTCGAAACAATTGTATTGTTCTGATTTAAATAAAAACCCCGAACCACAAAACAAGGAACAAAAACAATAACTAAACAACTAAATTGTAGTAGTGTTAAAACCCTCTGAGGATGATGACCATGTCATCGAAATGTACATAAGGGTAACGTATTAAACATATCTTACAATTTAGTTGTTTAGTTATTGTTTTGTTCCTTGTTTTGTAGATCGGGGTTTTTATTTAAATCAGTGTGATTTTTTCTCCACAGTGCTCTTTTATTTGTTTAATTGTATTGTTGTTGTTTTTTTAGACAAAAGGAGTAAAAGAATTTACCGAAAACGTTTACTTACTTTTATAAAAACGAGAAAGCTTCAGGGTTTTGAATCAATACATTTATAAAAATTTATTAAAATAGTTTGACAGTCAATTTTCATGTGTTTATTATTAGCGAATATCCGAAGAAAAGAGATATTACTCTTCTGGTTAGTAGTAAATAAGCACCTATTATGGTCTCTAGAACACGTTTTCGGGTGTCATTAAAAACTATATTTCTATGTATGTACTAGGGGAGACCACTGCGTGCTCCGCACGCTAACCCCCAATCTAAAAACATATGTTATGTTTTATTTATAATAAAGGTGTAGGATTAATAATAACCTCAAAACTAAGAAGGCAAATAATGTTCAAATTAAATTCTGTCTTATATTTTATAACAGCAGTTATAATAATGGTTAAAAGAACCAGCAAGGGCCAGGTCTACACTTTAAAACCCTAACCTAAAAGCTACAAAAATACAAAAATAATTGCTGCAAATTTTGAAATCAGCTGTTAATGGAAATATTGGAGCAAACAGCTATATTATGTGTTATTTTATTCAATTGGTTGCTATGGTAATAAATGTAAATACATGTGTTGGTTTATCATTCTAGGCCTAACCTAAGAATTTTTTCCGACTAAATTTATAAATTTTGAAATAAAAAAAGGTTTTCATCAAAATGAATTATAGCCCATGTTACTCAGGGATAGTGTAGCTTTTTATTAGTAAAACTATTTTTCAATCGGTTCAGTAGTGCCAGATATTACCCCCTACATACAAACAAACAATTAAAAAAAAAACAAAAACTTTACCTCTTTATAATATTAGCATTATAGAATAGATATACATGAGTTCACACTCTAACGACCGATTTTCACTTCCGATTTGTTCTAAATTTGGTGCACACGTTGGTACTTTTAAGTCGCTCGGACGAGTTCATTAGTCAAACAATCGGAAGCACGTTTTCTGACCGAAAGTAACAATTTTTTAGATTTTTATACTAGAATGAAAATTTGGTGTTTCATCTAAAAATATAAATATAGGATATTATTCTGAAGATTTTCTTACACGACCTTGTAGCCCATCTGGTCCCAAAAAAATCGATCAAAATGTAAAATACCATAAAAGTACCCTGTTAAAATCCATTTAACCCATTCGCTTATAACTTGGAGCCAAGTTAGTTCCTAAAAAATCCAAAAGATCGCATATCCATCGTGTTCTGCAAGCTTCAGGCTTTCTTTTGGTTATATTTTTATCTTCCATGACCTGCCATAGTCTTTCATTTGTCAGTATTTTTTATTAAAACGGTAGCATATTGTTTTAAATTAATTACTTAACTTAATAAGAACTGATCTAAGTTATTATTATAAACTTCTCACGAATACAAATTATACAGATTCAAATTTAAGAGCAACCAAGCAAGCTTCCAATAACCACTCCTAGATGGTGCTGATAAACTATCTTTTACTTTACTTTTACTTTACACGTAATATTCATACCGATAGTAAAGTAACTGAAGTTTTGTTAATTTGTCAGTTCTCTTTAATCAAGCCTTAGCCTAGTGGATAACATTGGTTCTTCCTGATCAGAAGATGTTGGGTTCGAATCTAGGCTAGGGAGGATTTTACTGTGGAGGATTCCGATCCAAGCAAGTGTCAAGGCGTCAACTCGCAAAGCGCAGTACATAATATGAGGCCACAATGTCGAGGTGCAAAGTCACGAAGCGAGTTTTTCAGCTGCTAACGAAACGAAGCGACGCGTCAGATGGGGCTGGATGCTGGGTGCAAACAAATTCAAGACCTTCGTGAGTAGACCAATTTCAAAAATAGTTGGTTGAAACCCTAAAACACATAAACTCAATTTGGAAAATTCGCACAATTCAGCTGCGTGATCAAATTATTTTCACTTATATGTCCCAATAAATTTTCTATTGGCGTGTTTAAGTTTTTCGAACATTTTGGTACACCCTTTATCCCACACGTAAGCATGGTAGAAAATTAGACTCGCTTTGTTGTATGAATGAAGCATACATTAATGTATACCATAGTTCAAGCACTATTGACGTAGATTTTGCCACTAAGAGACGTCAATACTTATATTTTTAACCCGCCGCGCGTCGTACATTAAGCAATCTATTTATACGCGGTTCTTATTAATATTTTATTGATTTTGTGTTAGTATATTCACATTGTAAGTGCGTTTGTGTGTTGCACGTTTAATAACAATCCTAGGTAAAAATGTTTTACAGTCTAGGGAGATAAAAACAGTAAAATTCAAAAAGCAACGTATTAATAATTTACTTTGCATACCTTAGTAATATATTTCCTGCGAAGGAAATTGTTTGCCTGTATTCACACACATACATGGTGAACTAAAAGTCCGGAGTGAACTGAAACTTTTGAGAGAGTAATTTAAAAAAAACAAACTCAGGTAATGTTTACTAGGTACAAAGATGTATTTTTTTTACGCATAAGACAACTATGATACCATTACCAAAATGGGAAATTTTAGAGGCAGCTCAAACATTTTAAATACTAACCCTGCCTTGTGACCCCTCATTTTAAAGGTATTGCTACAAGAATGTAAATGACGAAAACTAGAAGTCTCTATCTTATTCATATCTAAAGTTATTTACAGTTAAAGACGAGAATGGTTCAAGTCCTTCTAACTTTTTAGCGAGTGAGTGGTGAAGAGCCAAATCCAAGGAATGTTTATTAGGTATTAGGATGCATTTTCATGTATGGTAATTTTTGTATAGGTAATCCAAAGGTTAAACTTAGAGAGGCAGTGGCTTTTTCTCTCCATTTTCGTTGCTCACTATGGGAGTGACCTCAAGAACTGACTGGAAAGCTAATTCACATTTTATTCCCTCCAAACTAATGGGGATGAAGTCTCTACAAGTAATGACAACTTTTGAATAGTTAAAGGACCTGTGGGGTTCTACACATACCTTAACTGTGTCAAAAGAAGAGCTAAAACATTGTTTCTCGCTGTTGGTTTCTACTAAAAGTGTGTCATTCTGTAATTTCCTTATGGCAAATTGTTCCAGTAATCGCCTTGTTAATAACAAAAGGCGATACCTTTAATAGCTCTGAATCTTTTTCTGCGTGAGAAAAAACTAAAAACTTTGAAGCTGAAAACTAGGATGGTTGCTGACTAACCCTCTCAGTCTTCGTAAACACTTCTTGGTTTAAAGAATCTTCAGATGAATCTGAATGATGTCTCTTTGAACTAAAATTTGGTTTATCGTTTTTTGATACTATAGGTTATTTTGTCCAGAGCATCGGGTTAGGCGGTATCACGCGAAACTCAATAAGGAACCCATCAGATCACATTTAGATCATTTCTTAACACCAGTTCAGCAAAGCCCCCCACCCCTCCTACTGGATATGGCAAAGCACCACCTTTTTGCCATACTGGATGGGCATCAGTTTGGAACCCGATACTACTATGAGGAAGAATTTCCTTCAACACCAAAAACTCTTCCAGACTGTGGCTGGCACCTGAAACCACGCATACGTCCCGGCAGAGCAAGCTCACACCTGCCTTACCAAACCAGAGGTTGTCGAAGCTCTGGTGGGTTCGGCACTCCCAACGCGCTATGGCTCTGCACAGACAAAATCCTAAAAGAAGGTGAGAATAGGAATGTATGTATTGTTTGATGTATGTGTGTATGTAATTGGATGGATGTATTGTATGCGTTGAATGTGTTGGGCGTTGTTAGACTCGGGTACCGCGAGGGACGCCAAACCCCTCTCAGTAGGTGCAGCTAGTCTGCACCCCCCGTGCGGGGAAAATGAATGTGAAGTTTTAATTTCAGGTAAGAGGCATTTTCCGTTCTTGATAGAAAAAAAAATGGAGGGAAAGAAACTTATAACGTTTAAATGTTTATATTTCAACCATTAAATACAATTTCTGACGTTACAAGATGCAACGTTACATAGACTACATAAATTGTAAGACGGGATAGAGCTATATACAGGGTATAAAAAAACCTTTCATGACTTTGGGATATGATTCCTCATACAATAAGGAAGAAAAATGTGCATATAAACATAGGCCCGAAAACGCTTAGTTGTTCAGATATCAGCCATTTTTTTTTTTGTACAAAATAATTCATATCTAGAGAACGGTTTGACTGATTGAGTTCAAACTTAGCACGAAGTTTAACCTAACAATGATACATCTCATGAAAAATAAAAGATTAAATCCAATCATGCATTTCAAAATGGCGGCGGTTTGAACATTTCAAAATTAAATTACTCAAAAACCTTACATTTTATCAAAACTTGTCAAGACACCTTTTTTGTAGCCCATTTGATTCCCAATCGGGTGGTTAACTGGGAAAACAATCAGATGAAGAATAATAGTTAAGTTATATGTAATAATTGGTTTGTTCCACCCGCTATCCTATAACAACACAGTAAATATTACAATATTGTATGTGCATTTGCTGTCATTATCTTTAATTTAGCTATTATCCTTAAAAAATATCAAGATTTGTTTAAATTAGTTGAAAAATAAATTAGAACTTCCTTCTATAACGGCAAAAATGTCAATAACAATGTTTGTAATTGAATCATTCATTGTAATTAATTTAAATAATACTAATAATAATGTCTGTTTCATTAAATACTTGATCATTTTTCGTAATTAGACTTTTCCTTATTTAGTATTTTTTTCGTAGAATACTATTCTTCAGCCGCAAAGTATTTTTGGGAAGCCTAAAACGTGTTATTTTGCATCTTATTATTTTTTACTTTCTCCCCCTATACCATAGTATATGGAGAAAGTATTGTATTCGTCAAAATTTTCGAGTTTGAGTTTTTGGTGGAAATATCCGTTTTGGGTCCCCCTGAACCTAAAAAAGTGGTTTTCGGAGTGATGTCTGTGTGTGTGTCTGTATGTGTGTCTGTGTGTCTGTGTGTCTGTGTGGATGTTATCAGACCTAGAGCCTAAACCAGTCGTCCGATTTTGATGAAATTTGGTATGGAGGTACTAATCCACGGTATCTCCAGGCGTTTTTTTCATTTTTGTGAATTTTTTATTTTTAAGGGTAATTTTACCATAAAAACCCATAAAATATCGGAAAAATTAACTTTTCTCAAAAACGGCTCTAACGATTTTGATTAAAATTTTACAGTTTATTAGGGACCTAAAGTACTATAAACTGTAAAATTTTAATCAAAATCGTTCGAGCCGTTTTTGAGAAAAGTTGATTTTTCCATTATTTTATGGATTTTTATGGGAAAATGACTGTTAAAAATAAAAAAATCACAATAAATTGGTAATAGTATTTTTTTATTAAGTTTCTATAATGAGGGAGAAAGTATGTGTCAGTTTCCTGATACCGTTTATTAATTTTCTATCCCCCCTCCCCGGTTGCTGTAACACCATACGGTCGTCCTGGTTATGCCTATGATGTTTGTTGGTCAATCTGTTTTGACAAGCTCCTGTTTTTTCCAGATGATTCTAAACTGTTTATTGCAGAGCAAAAGCAAATTATTTTCCAAAGCATTACATTTTATCTGAAATAACAAAAATCCAACTGTCTGTGATAAAACAGACTTATGTTAATCAATTCAGGTGGTTATCCATTTATCAAGACGTTATTTACAGGTTTTTGCTGAATACCGAAAGTTTACCAAAATGGATATAACAGGTTTTGAAAACGGTCTACTCAAATCATTGTTATTTTCATTTTAGAAAAAATGGTAATTTAAGGGTTTAATTGAATGTGGTTTTGAATATGGTTAAATAAATTGATTGTTTTCTATATATCTATAAGCCAAATCCACTGACTCACTTATCACGATTTCTCAAAAACTACTGAACGGATTGGAACGAAATTTGGTATGTAGCTTCCTCTAGGGCCATAGGTGCTCACTAAGAAAGATTTTTTTTTAAAATTCGAAATTTTAGGGGGTTTGGGGGGGATCAAAGTTACTAAATCACGATTTCTCTAAAACTACTGAACGGATTGGAGTGAAATTTAGTATGTAGCTTCCTCTGAGGCCGTAGGTGCTCTCTAAAAAAGGTTTTCAAAAAAATGTAAATCTTAGGGGGGGTTTGGGAGTAAAGTTACTAAATCACGATTTCTCCAAAACCATTGAACGGATTGGAATGAAATTTAGTATGTATCTTCCTCTAGAGCCATAGGGGCTCTCTAAGAAAGGTGGAGATTTGGGGGGGCGGGTCAAAGTTACTAAAAAAAACACTGAACGGGTTGGAATGAAATTTGGTATGTAACTTCCTCTAGGAAACTAGGTGCTTGCTAAGAAAGGGTTTCAACAAATTAGAAATATTAGAGGGGTTTGGGGGTGGGTCAAATTTACTAAAAAAACCACCAAACGGATTGGAATGAAATTTATTATGTAGCTTTCTCTAAGGCCCTAGGTGCTCGCTAAGAAAGGGTTTTAAAAAATTCGAAAGTTTAGAGGAGGTTTGGGGAGTTAAAGTTACTAAAAATCCCCATAAGAAATACATAGTGTAATATATTTATTGATATAATATATACATTTAACTTTGATTTGTCTATCGTGCAAAGTCGGATCGGGCCATCTAGTTATTACATAGATGGTTAAATAGTTGTACTACAGTGTATTCTATTTTGTTTTTATTTTTCGCTGGTTATGACATTGTTAAGATCAAACATATTTTGTCGATATGTTCGCGTAAACAAGTTAAATTCAAATTAGCTTAAAATATCTTGTACCAGGTCGAATTGTGTAAACACGAATTGTTCTGTCCTATATGTTTTAAATAATCGATGCACTCTATTGTGTTTTTATACCGGACAAAAATGTAATTTTAATATAAAACTTCAACTCAAAAGCCAACCTTTCCAAACCCGTTTCCTTCTCACCTTACCCAAACAAAGTAATGTTTTCCAACACGTCCATTTACAAACCTGCCTCATCACAATCACCGCACTTGTGTACCAAACAATACGATATAAATTAATTCAATATAAGAGGGTAGATTATTTTTATTAAATATGGACTTAAAGGGGAGGGATAGGCCTGAGGGGTGCAAGGTGGATCCGCGGTACACCCTCATCCGCACACCCTACACGGGGAGGGTACTACCCCACCCACTCTAATAGACACATACAAATATATAATGAGTTGTCAATGGAGGAGCCAGTGATACTTTTTGGTCAGTGGTCGAAGGGACAGGTTGTTCGGTTTGGGAGCCCGGTTGCGTGTTTAATGGTGTTCGCGTAAGCAAATATCGACAGTTCTTCAAGAGTTGAGATTTAGTGAATTATGTTTTATGAATACAGGCTCATTAGATATTAAATTTCCACAAAAACTCTATTCCAAAGATTAGCGCAGTTAGAATTCTGTCATGTTTCCGATCATACCGCATTCGTTGGTAGGCAAGACGTCGGTGTTTCAGCCTTCCGTGGGAAGTTCTTATCAAAAGCGATATCAGCTGGAAAACAAACTCGAACCGAGTAAAAACACGACTGTGACGGCCGGTTCTGATATTCCACGACTTGCTTCTTCTAGGAGTGTGCATTTGGAGGACTTGGTATCTCAGGCTACTTTTAGTGATAAGGTAAGAAACACTTTATCTTTAAATAATGCGTTGCTTAAGCAATTCTTATTCATCACTGAGTTATGAAATTTTTTGAAAGAATTATTTTCATATTATTGATGGTGTGTTCAATATTTTTCATAAATTGCTAAAAAGTATTTCAATTGGCAATATTATCCTTTCACAAACATATGCCTACGTACATACTACAGTAGGCAACACTTAAAACAATATATTAAACTCCTATAAAAGCGAGTGTACGTCGTCCGTACGTACGTAACATATAACAGCTGATTTCACCCATCACCTGTAAACCCAGTGTAGATTATAGTTTGGGGTTATGTTTACAACTTCAATCGTTATAATTTCTTGTGAAGTTGATTTTTTTTAATAATATGAGTTATAAAACTAATGTATGCTATAGTATTTGCTTTGAGGTTATAAACTGTATATAAATACAAGCTTGTATCATCAATACATTTGTTTATACAAATTTAAAGAAGAGATACCTATTCGTTTAACAGCTGATTTCACCCATCATCAGTAATACAACAAACTCAGTGCAGATTATATTTTGGGGTTATGTTTACAACTTTAATGTATTGTGAAGTTGATTTGTTTTAAATATGAGTTATAGAACTAAAGTATGCTATAATATACATTATAATATTTGCTTTAAGGTTATAAACTGTGTATAAATACAACTTTTTATTATCAATATATTTGTTTATACAAATTTAAAGAAGAGATACCTCTATTCGTTTAGCTTCGGAAACATGCGTACATCTTCGTATAACATATAAACATATTCGATTATTAATTTCTTCTCTATAATAATAATAACTTCTATATCATTTATTTGATCTATCAATAAGAAATAAAAAGCAATTAAAATATAGTATGTTTATCTTTCTTTAAGTATATAATAACGTATGTAAATTAAAATGTTTAACAAATAGGCCTACAGTTTTATAATCCTTATTTAAATTGGAATATTACCTGCCCTTATTTAAGCAGTTGAATATTTTATCTTGGCGAAGGTTATATGTATAGGTTATCCTAAATGCGGCTATAAAAGGAAAGATAGATATGCCGAAATCTAATTCTAGCCTATACAGAATGCGCGTAGTACTCTGTCATCTGAAGACAGATAACAGATAATATTTAATGAACTCAAACTTTAAATAAAAAACGGTACCAGAAACTGGCACATACTTTCACTGTAACTTCATAATTGTATTAAACTTATTAAAGTTGGAGAGGAGGCACATTAAAGAAGGAGAGTAACTAATAAATATTATTATTATTAGCTAGAGAGAAAACTATTTGATCGATTTCAAACAAATGTGTGCCAAACATGTCAATTAGGCCTGTTTAGATAAACGAAAAAAGGTTTTGAACATTTTTGAAAAACATCCCCTTTTTTGGCCAAAAACCCCCAAAAATCAGGCGGGTTTTTGTATATATGGTAGGGTACATTAAGGGTCTGCTCCAGTAAACCAGAAAGAAACGAAAGCGCTTCTCACTATATCCCTATCTAAACAGTGCAATTTCTTGCAGCTGAACGCTTTGACATTGCCTCATTTCATACCATTTTATAAGTCTATTTTTTGTAATTGAGTGTTGAAAAAAAACCTGAATATTCTTTATAAAATTTCGGATGCGGCTTGCAAATTATTTTTAATTATTAATTTTTTATTGTGTTAGGAAAAAAATTCAAACTTTGTACTTACAAAATGTCAGTTACATAACAAATCAGAAGCATTAAAAAAAAACTAAATTGCAAAACGGATGCGTATTGTAACTGTGCTTAAAATGAGACCTTGCAAACAATTTTATGATACAAAATAAACGAAATAAATGGTTTGAAATTTAATATTGCTCTTACGGGATAAAAATACAAGATGGCCGCCACTACAGCAGACCCTTAAGGGCTACAAATAAGCCAAATTTTATCAAAATCGTAATAGGTTTTTTGGGGTTTTTTTGGCCAAAAAAGGTGTTGTTTTTCAAAATCTTTTTCGTGCATCTATACAGGCCTAATTGACATGTTTGGTGCAAATTTGTTTGAAATCGATCGAATAGTTTCCTCTTTAGCTTTGTGCGCATAAAGACATACAGACAGACATTTTGTAAAAACCACTTTTTTGGACTCAGGGGGTCCCAAAACGGATATTTCAACAAAAATATCAACATCGATACTTTAAAAAAATAAAATTTAAACTTGAACTGGACTTATAAGAAATAACACTATATAAATAAAAAAACAGAACACAGTTTCTCATAAAAAAACGTTTAATAATTCATACGCGATTCGATGACCAGGTCATCATCATCATCAGTGATGGTTACAAACTTATAACTGGTGTAACAAGTTATAAGTTTGTAACCATCACTGATGATGATGACCTGGTCATCGAAACGCGTTTGAATTATTAAACGTTTTTTATGAGAAACTGTGTTCTGTTTTTTATTTATATATCGACACTTTCTCTAAACTACAGAGAGAAAGTAAAAACTAACGGAAAACTAGATTTTTAGCGCTTATCGAGGCACAGCTGATCATGTTGTTGGCCTAAATGGGAAAATTCACCAATTTGAACGAAACTCACTATTGGGGTTTTTTGGGCGCCAGGAATTCCGATCAGAACCTTTTCGAATGCATGTAGGCTATGGGTAACCCCGGGTCCACACATTGGTGCCACCGTGGGCTAATGTTTGTTGGTCAGCGCCCACACATTTTAGTAACAACAGCCAACTTTCAGACGTATTAAATAAAAAAGAGCAAATGTTAGGGTCAGCATCCCAACATGTTTGTCGAACATCGCTGCCGGTTTTCGTTATTGAGTACCGGTATCAATAGATTATATTTTAAAATTGAAAAAGAGAAACACTTAGGATTCAGAATCAAATCTGGCGCACGCGCAGTGATAACATCTACCCTCAATAACTTGTTCACCGATGAAAATGTCGATGTTAATTTCAAATTAATATCATTAAATAATAATGTTTTATCAGTTTTATCTCAGTTAAAAAGATTAAAGCCTAAATGAAAGATTAATAATAATAATTCGACAACGCAGCTGAACTGCTAACGTGAGTTGAGCGAATTTCCAAAATTAAGTTTATTTGATTTTAGGATTTCATCCACCTATTTGGGAAATTGGACTACTCACGAAGACGTTGAATAGCTGCCTGCGTGTACGAAATATATTAATCGAATTTGTTTGTAACTCAGCCTCCAACCCCGGCTTAAGGGCTTCTTCGTTCCGCTCGCAGACGAAAAACTCGCTTTGTGCACCTTGACCTCAGCTTCTGATTTTTTACTGCTTTGCTTCGCTTGCAGTGGTTTGTATCCCGGCCGTAAGCCTCGTAACAGAAGCTAAACAACGACCCCCCCCCCCCCCCCCCGTGATTTGAACCAAGTACTTTTATGGTATTTTACGTTTTGATCGATTTCGGGAGAACCACACAAGCTATAAGGTCGTTTAAAAAAAGGAAATGGACATGTGTAGAATAATATCCTACATTTGTATTGTTAAATAAAAACCCCCAAAAATGTAATTTTATTACAAAAAAATATCGCAAAAAATACTTAAGGTCAAAAAAGTACTTTCAGTTGTTGGGGGTTTATTTTGCTACCGAACTCGTCCGAACCACTTAACAAGCAACATTGGTATTGTCTATAAAAACACAGAAACAACAATAAAAGTACCTATAGAAAGAATACATTTTTTGAGTTTTTAGCCGGTAACTCGGTTATCTTTTGAGGTATGTAAAAAATAAAAAATGGTTTTGTTTGTTATTAAAAATTTAACTTTTTTGTTTCTTAAATTCTTTTTGCAAAGTTAGCGGTTAAAAAATATTTGACATTAAAATTTTAAATAACCACAATTTTTAAAGTATACAAAAGAACGTTCTGGTTTTTAATATGTAGGTAAAAGGTAACAAATATGTACACAAAATTTGAGGTCAATATCTTTTCTATTTACAAAGATATTAACTGTTTAAAGTAAAAAAGACAAAATGGTGGATAGTTTTAAAACTAATATAAGTATTTACGGACCTATGTTTATTGGAACGTTTTTTCTTCTTATTTTTAATAGTAGAAACGCTTTCCCCGTGGAACACTCTGTATATGTGTTGTGTATTATGTTCTACTCGGGACGCTCCCAAGTAAGGTTAACGAATTAAAAAAAAATCATTAATAAAATAGTTATTCCTACTGTTTATTCTTTTCATTCTGTAGTCATAGCTGTTATTAATATATTAAAACTAGCTGAATACCCGTGCTTCGTTACAGGGAAATTGTTTTTTGCATCACCATGATTCATAATTAATTGTCATATTTTTCTCTCATTTTCTTTCGTCTATTATTCCACGAAAGTGAATTAAAACATGTATTTTCAATTAGTTTGGTATTTTAATGTTCACTGGCTGACCGTCAATCGTTCTCGTCACGTTATTAGTGCTGAATAAATTAAATAAATTTAAAAAAATAAAAAATTCAGAGTGAAGAGCGTCTTCTTTTTCAACCTCTAAAAATCTACAAACTGGTAAATTACAGTCTTAGCTGGATGTTTTGATCAGCTTACGTCTAAAATATTTTCTTAAATTTAATAAGTGCCAAATTTCAGTTCTCTAGCTTTAAAGAAAGAATACCAATTAATATTTATTGTTTTTAGGAGTTGTATGTAAAACTGGTTTATTTTTTATATGTATCTTGTAAGAAATAAATGTACAAAATTTCAGATATCTAGCTTTAAAAAAAGTACAAAAATATGTATTTATTGTTTTAGAGGTTGTTATCACATTTTCACCCCTAACACCACGTAACAAAATGTAAAACTCATTTACTTTTTATAAGTGTTATGTAAAAAATAAATTTACAAAATTTCAGCTTTAAAGGAAGTAAACAAACAACATTTATTGTTTTAGGGGAAGTTTCAACCTTAAAGGCCAAATATTTTAAAATCCTCAGTGCTCTTCTAGCGCCTATGAACAATATGTGTACTAAATTGTTCGTTAATTGAAGGTATTAAATTAATATTAATATTTATAGTTAAAGGGTTTGTTACTAAATTTTCACCCTTTAGAAAAACATGATAAAATTTAAAACTGGTTTAATTTTTGTATATATGTCTTGTACGAAATAAATGTACAACATTTTAGTTTTCTAGCTTTAAGGAAAGTATAACAAACAATGTTGATTGTTTTAGGGATTGTTTCAACCCTTGAAGGCCAAATAATTTACGATCCTATTTTATCGCGCCTCTAGTGGTTATGACAAATACGTGTACCAAATTTCACGTTCCTAGGGGGTAGGGTTTTTGAGACATATAACAAACGATACTTATTATTTTAGGGGTTGTTTCAACCCTTACAGGCCAAATATTTAAAAATCCTTTCTTATTGCGCCTCTATCCCCTATGGCAAATATGTGTACCAAATTTCACGGTCCTAGGAGGTAAGGTTTTTGTGATATATAAGAAACAATGTTTATTTTTTTAGGTGTTGTTTTAACCCTTACAGGCCAATTATATGAAAATCCTATCTTAGTGCGCCTCTAGTGCCTATGAGCTATATGTGTACCAAATTTCAAGTTCCTAGGTGGTATAGTTTTTGAGATACTGTGATGAGTGAGTGAGTGAGTCTGTCAGTGGTATTTCATTCAGCTTTATATATACTACCCCTAAGCCACCAAAACTACCCCTAAAAATTTTTAATATCAAAATGAAATTTCTTTAGTTTTCCTATTTACATCGCAAAGTATACACATGCCAAATTTCATCTCTCTAGTTTCATGGGAAGTGGGAGAATTAGTGATGATCAGTGAGTGAGTGAGTGAGGGAGGGCTTTGCCTTTTATAGTTTTTAGATTTTAGGAACAATAATATATAAAATATGCTAAATATATTGATATTACTGCAATGCGCAATTCAACGTTGAAAAAATCGGTTTTTTCTTTTTTTTTTAAACCTTACAAGAAATCTCTAGTGGTTAATATTTCATAAATCAAATTCTAACAAATACTTTGTGTAGGTAAATCCATAACTTTTTCTCTAATTCTACAAATGTAAGATTCTGCAAGCCATTGTTGTCTAAAATATCAGTTGTCTTTCTAGATTATAATAATGCAGGACAAAGACCATTACATCACCAGTGAAGAGAAGTCCTGGATAAGAATGACACCACTCTCTGACGACTGCCATAGCTGTAATACCATACTCCGCAGTTCTGGCCTAGATGCTATGGTCTCTGCCCAGACAATCAGGGATATTAAGAAAGGAGAGGGAATATCTCTGTGGTTCTCAGAGGACGTTCTAGCAATGATGGGGATACCTTTTCTGTCTCCCATAAATATTCAAGGTAAGATGAGTTTACGAATATTCATTTAATCATATGAATATTAAAACGTACATTAATTTATTAGAATTTCAATTTATTTTTTAAAATTAGTAACTAATTAAAAGTATAAACACTAAACAAAGTGTAAGTAGCTAATTGTATAAATTTTTGAAATATCTGTGTTCAGGGCCGGATTTCTCAATAGGCCGGTAGGCCCGGGCCTATGGGCGCAAGCTCTCAGGGGGCGCACGGCCGAAAGAAAAAAAATTATCTAGAAATAAAAATAAATTGCCATAACTTAACATAATTTTTGAATTGATTACAAAAAAATCATTCTGATTTTGAAGTTCATTGGAACAAATAATTGTTGGTAAAGTTAAACTATTTTTCAACACTACGCATCAACTTCGTTACAACTAAAAGTGTTTTAAGACGGCATTTTGTTAAGCCCAAAACCAAGTAAATTACTCAAAAAACTTGAAGTCACACAGCGATGAAGATTTTTGTTAAATTTTTAATGACGCAATAATTGGAATTTGCGAAAACTAAAAGACATTTTTGCAGAGGCTGTCTCATAACGCATTCTGATTTTTGACGTTTCGGATTATTGACGTTCGGATTATCGACGCTCTACTGTATGTATGTAAGTATACTAAGCTAGAGCGAAAACTATTCGATCGATTTCAAACAAATTTCCACCAGACATGTCAAGTAGGCCTGTTTAGATGCACAAAAACGGTTTTGAAAATTTTTGAAAAAACCCTTTTTTAAGAAAAAAAAACCCAAAAAATCAGTTATTTTTTTATAAAAAACGGCTCTAACGATTATGATAAAATTTGGCTTATTTGTAGCGTTTAATGTACCCTACCATATGCAAAAAAAACACATCTTTCTAACAATTTTCGTTTAGCTAATAATAATAATAACTGATTTTTGGGGATTTTTTTACCACAAAATGGGTTTTTTATCAACAGTTTTCAAAACCTTTTTTTGTGCATCCGTACAGGCCTAATTGACGTGTTTGGTGCAAATTTGTTCGAAATCGATTGAATAGTTTTCTCTCTAGATAATAATAATAATAATATTTATTAGTTAATCTCCTACTTTAATAAATCACCTCTCCCACCCCACGTACAAATTATGAAGTCACAGTGAATCTGTTTAATAATTTAAATATGTTTGTGAGAGAGTATGTGCCAGTTCCTGGTACCGTTTATTTAATTTAAGTCATAATAAATTCACAGATTTATCATCTTTATAATGAAGCATTTTCTGTATAGATTAACAAATGGATACATGAAATTAAATAGTTGTATATATTTCTGATGTGTTTCACTATCATATACTATGATATACTGTGCTAACTGTTTGATAGTAAAATGTCTTAAGATAAAATATGTTTCCCTCTTTCTGTTTAAGGTGAAAAAAACTACATCTGTCATCTGTGTGGCCAGCACTTTGAATTTCCCAACCCACTCAAAATACATCTGGCTTTAGGCTGTGACCGATTTAGCCAAAAGGAGTTATGGAAAAGACTTCAAAAACATTCCAACACTAACGTAAAGACAAACACAAACAACAACTCAAAACTCCTTCCCGGTTTCAATTTCAAACTGAAACATAAGAACGAAACCTATCGAGATATCTCAAAATCTCCTGAGATTTGTCCACCATCTCCTAAAAGCTGTAGATTATCGACGGCATCAAATCCATCTCCTGAGAGGAGTGAAGAGTTTGAAATGGATGATTTGAGGTCAGCATCCGAACCACCTTCGGCCAGACATTCTGCATTCAAACCTTACCTGACAAATCAGGAAGAAGGTTTCAAGACAAGCAGATTTCTGACAACTCTACCGCACAGTATAGTTTTGTCGAGTTCTTCGTTTCTACCTCTTCGTAACACGAGCGTGATTATGTCGCCTACGACTGCAGCGATGAATATGTCTCCAGGAGAAAGCTTCTTGACTCAACAAGCAGTTGAAATGGAGACCATAGTTAGCAACTTGGGCAGGTCTAAACAGGGGCATCTGTGTATATATTGTGGGAAGGTTTACTCTAGGAAGTATGGACTGAAAATACACATCAGGTAAGGACACATTAAATATACAGGGCGATGCAAAAGTTCCGCAACCCCTTCATAATTTTAAACCTGTTACACGTATTAACTCCAAACTTTCATAAAGTTATATTTAGAAAATTCTGCAACTTTTACGAGTATGAATTAATTATATCCTTATTCCATTAAGGGAGGGGGGGGGGTTGCAAGTAAAACATTTTAAATAATAGCCCTTATTGTTTGATACCTCATTTTAAAGTCCTTGTTGATACGAACTTGTCAAATTTCATTCTAATAGATACCTTTAATAATCCTGGAGAAAATCAACTGTGACAGAGAGGTGATCATACAAGTACGGTAATCTATAAGTTTTAAACCTGGTAAAAAAGGAAAGTTTTTCATATCTTTTGCAATGATGTAAATTTAATTTCTTTCCAAATAAAAATATATAATGTATTATCAAAATAACATTACAACATTACATAGTTCTGCTAGCAGAAGAATAAGAATTTCTAATTAAAACTACATTAGTAGGACAAAATGAGTGATCTGGTACATTAAATTTATTTGCAGCTTACCATTTTTATTAGCAAATCCAAGAAAATCAATAGGCCTACTAGGTTCAGTTCAGCTGTCACAAAAAAAAACATCAATTTTAACCTATGTAAGTAATAATAAATTTGTGAACAAAATTTCTAATATAAGTTTTTTTGATTGCAGGACTCACACAGGGTTTAAACCTTTAAAATGCAAATTCTGTTTACGACCTTTCGGTGATCCAAGCAACCTAAACAAACATGTTCGACTACATGCCGAAGGAGAAACACCTTACAAGTAAGTTAAATATAATTAATTGCATGACATTCTTTATTTCACTTCAATGCTTATGTTTGGAATAGAAGCTTACGAAAATTCCATAAAATGAGATTACGCCTATACAGTATAAAAGGAATGACAGATCCAACTCTGCTGGACGGGGTGTGGGGGGGAGAGTGCACATGGTCCTGGGCTCATTAATATTTTTAACATTTTAATTATAGAGGATTTATTATTATTTGGTTCACACAATAAGTACGCCTGAGGTATTTTTATGAAGAAAGTATTAATTCGGCTGTGAGTTGCAGTCATGGGTGCCCATACCTATGGGCAGGGGGGGGGGTCATGCCCCCCCTAGCTCCCAGGGAAAGAAAAATATGTATATTATTAATTATAGTCAGGAATTTTTCTTTCAAAAGATCAGCACTAAAATATGTTTTAAATGTTATGTACCGTTTGATTTTACATATACTTATTTGACTTTTTACAAGAGTTCAAGCATGAGCTGCTGTTTCACTACTTGGGCCTCTAGGAGTGTTATAGGTCTTTGTCTTTGTGTCTTTACTGACGGTGTAAAGGTAGGAACTCAATGCTTGAGGGTTAATATTTTACCTGAACAGCCAAATTGGCTTTCCAAAAGTTTTCTTTTGGGAGGTCAAAAATATCCCTGGACTCCTTTTGCCGAAGGAGAGGAGGGTACTCCTTAACACGTTCACTGCTATGCAAATTTCGTATTTCATATGCTAGGAGCTGACCTTTTATTTTTTATATTTATAGTCTAAATGAATAGAAATGACATTATTTTTTAATCTTTCTACGTATAATCACTATTATTTTAAAGCGTACGTTCATGTGCGTCTATAGCATATAGGCCTAAAATTGGCGTGCGAAGCACGGAATGCATATGAATTGAAAATACTCCCAATACAAGGGTTGGCGTGAGAAACACGCAATGCACTGTGTTTAATAGTGTTCAGTGTCAAGCTCACATGTGCGTCCTTAGCAGTGAACGTGTTAAACCCTATACCCCGGTCTAGCCCCCCCCCCAGAAAATAACATATAAGCGGCCTTAATGCAAGATGTATAGAATACCAGGTGGGCCCGATCCGAGCCTGGCGCTAGTGAGTGGAGGGGGCAAAGGCGTGATGACGTCATGTCTACTCCCGCCATTGCAAGATGTGTATTGCCGCAAAGATGTATAGACCAGGGAAATTAGACAATAAATCCTAAATATTTTTCTACAACACCGATCGAAATGCGGTTTTCTGCATTGTGTTCGGAGAAGTCTCAGGAAAAAAGTCTACATATAATACCTTGTCATCAGACAAAAAGTGCATTTTGGCCATGCATAAAATGCACCTAGAAGTGCATCATTTCCATAATTTATAAAAATTGTTTTAATTCATGAACATTTTTCAAAATTTGTATACAGGGGTTTCGGGGGTCGCAGATTCCGAATCTGCCCTTGCAAAATATGTCCGACCACACTGGGACCCCCCATGGGGCAGGTGTGTGGGCTCTTCGGTAAAAAGTAACAAAGTGAAGCATTCTCATTGCAGTAGAATCAATCAGTGGGCCTTCAAATGTTTTACCTAAGTGCCCCCTCTCCCATTAACACAATGGGGATCCCAGGGTGATCGGACATATTTTTGAAGGGCAGATTCGGAATTACCGACCCCAAAAACCCCCGAGTGTACATTTTCAAGTGATTTACTGAGTCCTTTCATTTTTTGCCGAAGTGCCCCCTCTCTCTGCCCCCATGGGGGTCCAAGGGTGATCGGACACCACGGCAAAGAACATGGATGGATAAAAAAAGAAGCTGGATTTGTGAACTACTTTTATGACATATTGAAAGAAGAATTCCCTCATATCTCAGCAAAACTTATTAGAAGATTTGCAAGAACAAGAGTTTTTATTAGAACTCAATTTCTAAATCAAGCAAACAAGGGAATTAGTGAAGAAAACCGGAATAAAAAAAAAAGAAAAAATGTTCGTTTAATAACATGGTGTGAAAGTATACCAACAAACTTTAACAATGAAGAGTATTTGTAATGATATAAAACATGCTTGAAAATAAAACTCCACAATTCGTATTTATTTTATATCACTTTGTATATTACATATCATATCATTAAAGTCATATAATTATACAAACGAATATGATTGTTTTTATTTCCCTTTGTGTCTAACTTTGGCTTGCATTAGTAAAATTATTCATAGCATTTAAGTACACATCCAACACTGCAACGGAAGAGTTCGTTTTGTTATGTTAGTGTTTAACTGTTAACTGATTGTTTAACACGTTTTGCAGATATTTTTCTATAACAACCATGGTCGAGTTTCAGCGTGGTCCATTCAATCATAGAACCATTATCTATTCTATACTCAATGGTTTACCCAACGGTCTTAAAAGATGCTTCTAGAGACGCGTGGTTACAGTGATGCTATAGTTCATTTCACCTCAGCGTGAGGCAAATATAAATGACCGTAATAAAACCCTTACCCTCAGGCCTATTGTGCGACATCGGGGATGGGCACTTGTCGTCTGCCTTTGTATTAGAGTTATTGCTGTTTGTCCCAGTGCCATTATGCAAACTTTTTTAATTGAAAGAAAAACTTAAAACAAAGTATATCATTCGCTGTGTTTTGATCGCGTGATTATTTTTATACCAAATATGAAGTAAATCGGTTGATTTTGGGGAAGGAAAAGTAAATAATTAAATCCTATGTGTTTTCAAATATTTTTTATCATCGTGAATACGGAAATAAATTTACATTGAATAATGATGTTGAGTTTTATAAAAACCTCTTACTTACTACTGTACACAATAATCATCACCTTATAGTGGCCTGACATGCTTAACATTGTCGTTAATCAAACAATAACCAAGGCTTTATGTTTTGAATTGAAAACTCATAAAAAATACTTTACTCTTTATTTGGGCATTGGGCATTGAAAATTGACAACAAAATCAACCCAAGTATTATTAAATAAGCGTAAGTCCTTATAAGAGAATATATTAAATTTATATGGCACACCTACGTCATTGAAATAAATAAACTAATATTACTCTATTGACTACATTAGACTAATAACTTAATGAACCAATAAAGTAGCTATTTTTCACAAAACTAGATAGTTCAAAAAAATTTCAAGATTTCCGTTAAATATACTGTATTAGTCAAATTATATTAAATTTATAAATTAAATTAAAGATAAATAATAGACTACCATTAATGATGTACTTGTTTCGCCTGTCCCTAAATAGCCTATTAAAATTTTGTTTAGTGTGCAAGTAGCTAGAAGGAATAGCCTATGTTTAATTTTTATCCGTGCTATGTACTGCAATAAGATGTGTAATTTTATATTTTCGTGTAGCCCATGCTCTGTTTGTCTATAATATTAAGATGTATTTAATTTTAATTGTATTTTATGCTCGATGTATATAGAACAGTTATTTAATAGTTTTACTTAATGTCTATATTTTAATACTGCATTTAATTAACAAAAAAACTGTCAGGCCACTATAATGTGATGATTATTGTGTACAGTAGTAAGTAAGAGGTTTTTATAAAACTCAACATCATTATTCAATGTAAATTTATTTCCGTATTCATGATGATAAAAAATATTTGAAAACACATAGGATTTAACTATTTACTCTGCCTTCCCCAAAATCAACCGATTTCCTTCATATTTGGTATAAAAATAATCACGCGATCAAAACACAGCGAATGATATATTTTGTTTTAAGTTTTTCTTTCAATTAAAAAAGTTTGCATAATGACACTGGGACAAACAGCAATAACTCTAATACAAAGGCAGTCGACAAGTGCCCATCCCCGATGTCGCACAATAGACCTAAGGGTAAGGGTTTTATTACGGTCATTTGGTTTTGCCTCACGCTGAGGTGAAATGAACTATAAGCAGCCGAGTAGACGTGTCGACGTCACAGCAGCTATGGCTGGGCGGGGGTGGGCGCCAACAGCCAGGAACGGGCCCACCTAGTATTCTATACATCTTGGCCTTAATGTACCCTATCATGTGGTAGGTAAAAAAATTTGACAAACTGCATCTTTACAGCAGTTAATTCAAACATATAAAAAAACTTATAACGCTACTTGAATTCTAGTTACCGTAAAATGGGGTGAATAGCAACAAAACTTTGAAAAATATGAACAAAACTTTGCTCATAATACTACTACCAAAGGAATAAAGAGGGGATATTTTGGTATTCCCCCATATAAATCCAAGTAGAGCTGTTGGCCTCCGACAGCGGGGGCCCCAGGGCACTGCCCCGGCAGTAGTTACGGCGCTGATTGCCATGTCTTAAATTGAATAAGAAAGTTACAGAGGCTAGAAGTTGAAAACTGTTCCCATTCACTTCATTTCATGGTACCCACCATAACATGACAAATATACGTTATCAACGGCTCAATGTATTAGAATTGCTAATGTATTATTATTAACTAATAATCAATGTTTTAAAAGGGTACAGCTGCTATCAGAAGGGCTTGAAACTCAAAAATTTTGTTTCTATTTTCTTTAAAATTTTACGCTCCGGGCCCCCCAATCTTCTTAACAACCCCAATGTGTATTGTTAGAAATGTAGTCATAAATTTATTGAAAATTAAGTTTTGTCTTTTTTTAGATGTGAACAATGTGGAAAAATTTTAGTAAGAAGGCGAGACTTGGAGAGGCACATAAAATCCAGACACCAACAAGATTGTCTCTAACTTAGTGCAGTTTACTAAGATAAACTCAGGGTCATCTACATGGATTAAAACGGTTGCAATTCCTATGTGTTTAATTAGCACAAAAATATGATGTACATTTTTTTTTATTTACTTGTACAAATAGCTAGTTTTAATACTTTATAGAAAATTAAATTATTTTTTTATAAATTTGATGTGTTTATAGTTGTTAATTATTTATAAGTAAATATTTATTTAATAAAATTTATACGAAATAGCCTATCATTCAATTAGAACCTTGTGATTGTATAACTATAACAACAAATTAAACAGAAATTTAAAAATAGCAATACTATAAAACAACTGTTTCAGTTATAAAGAGAAATCGTAGAAGCTTGTGCGTATTTGTGTCTGGTTAAAAGAATAATTTGCAGATTTGCACCCAGTTGGTTGCAGAATATCAAAAATAGAAACAGTTCTATACCCAAAATCGACATAAACTTGGTTAAGCAAGATGTCTGATAAATTCGATTGAAAAGAGCGGCGGATAAAGGCCAGAATATCGTTTATTAAATTAATGTTACAGTTAAATATGGATCTCAGGTTAGGCACTGAGACAGAAGTTGAACAATCTTATTTAAAGCAAACTTAACTTATAATAAAATGTATATGTTACATATTTTGTATAAGTTTGTTTACCGAACATAAAAAAATCTAATTTCATTTGTAGTTAGTATGTACTATATAGGTTATATTTTACAGTAATATTGCTTTGTATATTTTACAACTATTTGTTTACAACAGTTTTTGATCAGGTTTTCAAGTATAGAATAAACAACATTACCATATATATCTGAATATTATAAATATATAGGAAATGTTTACTAGTGATAAAGCGCATATTAAATATAAGAGTACCCCGTTTTTAATATTAATAACATTTATTTTATATGGGTATCCGTCCCATTTGAATATTATTTAATTTTAAGGGAAGTTATTCCACTTCATTAATTTCTTCATTTATCTTTTGTCGTAAAGCAAACAAAAATAACAACACTACAATCCTACTGCAACAAATACCACATTGACGTTAATTATTATCATCAAGCTTTTTATTGTATAGGAAACACAAATAAAAGCACTATAATCGTATAACAAAAACTTCATTAACATTAATTATATACAAATCATCTATCTTTTATCGTATAGGAAATACAAATAACAGCACTCCAACAAATACCGCATTGACATTAGTTATGTAGACATCATCTATATTTTATCGTATAGGAAACACAAATAACAGCACTACAATTAATTGTACTACAACATATATCGTGAACTATATCGTATACTACATATCGTGAATTAACATATAATTATATACAAACAGCACTGTTAACAATACTGCATTGATGTCAATTATCTACAAAGCATCTATGTTTTCTTGTATTGCAAACAAAAATA
>JAGFPH010000494.1:406063-458625 GCA_018207615.1 Philaenus spumarius
TACTGCAACAATACCACATTGGTGTTAATTATCTACAAAGCATCTATATTTTCATTATCTACAAAGCATCTGTTTTATTGTAGGCTATTGCTAACACAATAACAGCACTGCAACAAATACCGCATTGATGGCAATTATCTAAAAAGCATCTATGTTTACTCCAATTGCAAACAAAAATAACAGCACTACAACAAATACTGAATTATCGTTTACTACAAACTACGGCCTGTAAGTAATTTTACAAGTCAGACAAACGGTTTCTTCCTACTACTATGGTTGCATAAGAAAATAGTTCTCCAAAATAAAAGAACACAAAATCCAGTTTACAAACTGATAAAAAAATACACCAAACTAGGAATTCAAATATAATGTTTTAATTAGAAATTCAATTATATTGTCTGAAATCACTGGATTATCTCAGACATGACACAACCCTCCTATTTAATCACTACAATTAAGACCAATTACAGGCGAACCCACATATTGTGAATCACTATTGTTGGAGTTTACAGGAGTAAAACACTACCGTTGCCGCTGTGTAAAACATACTGCCAATCTAACTCGGCAGCAATTAAATTAACTTCACTACTGTGAAGGAAAATCATTGTATAGTCATTTTACAATATCGAGTGCGAAGGTATATGTGCAACACTTGTAGTACAAGTATACCAATGTGAATACATTAGCATAACACTTGGATATTCCTGAACAATGTTTGCAGTGCAAGTACACAGATATTGGTATATCAGTTCAACCTCAGGTAAGATTAAATATTAGCAAATTTCCATAGGAAAGATAAGCTATTACTCTTATGGTGAGACCTTAGATTGGAAGTGGTCAATGAGCCACCCTTCATGGTCCGCAGAACACGTTTTGTCATTAGAAATGTTATATATACGCACTCTAATGTAATGAGTTCACACTCTAACGGCCACATTTTATGTCTAATTTGGTACACACGTTGGTTTTATCCAACAACAAACAAATCCACCAACCTGAAGCACTATTTTTGACCGGAAGTAATATAGGCTAATGACATTTTTTTTTGGATTTTATAAAAACAAAGTAGAGGAGATTATTCTGGACATTTTGTTTTTTTACCCAACTTTATAGCCCGTCTGGTTCCCTCAAAATTATTGATAAAAACGTAAAACACTATAAAAGTACCCGGTTCAAATCCACGTGAGAGCATTCGAGGCCGACGGCCAGGATGCAAATTTTCGAAGCAGTCCATAATCAGGGCAAACAAGGTCGAGGTGTAAAACTCGCACAGCAATTTTTTTTTCACTGCGAGCGGAATGAAACGAAGCATGAGCCAGGGCTGGAGGTTTACAAATTCTAGTATTATATGTCATACATTGGCAGCTATTCAGTGCCTTCATGAGTAGGCGCTATATAAAATAGTTGGTTGAAATCCTAAAACATATAAATTTAATTTTGGAAACTCACATCAGTGGTCCAGCTGCGTGATCGAATTATTAAAAATTTAGATGAGTTTTATAAATAAACCATGTAACTTAGAACAGAAGCATACTAAACCAATAAATATTTAAAAATATAAAATGGATTTCACCTACCTTGAGGTTAAAAAATACGTTGTCCAAATTTAAAAATAATAATATTAGAAATGTATTACACGTCAACAAAATAACACGCACAAACATACACAAAAACCAGGGTGTCTAGTGACATGACCTTTTGAAATTCCCTGACCAATTTTAGAAAAAAGCACAAACAAAACCACGCTAATTTAATTTTAGTAAATCAATCAAATTATATTGGTGAGCAAATAAATTTTTAGGGAATTAATTAAATATTTAATTAAACACGGTAATATTATAACAGTTAAATATTTAATACTATCTATGTTAATGTACCAACCACCAGCAGTTGCAATTTCGCATTTATGACTATAAATATTGAATTACTCAAATTATATATTATTACATTATAACAAAAGAAATAACTACAGTAATCGGTTTTTGTAATCCAGCTACCAGTACATGGATACGAAGATACCCAAATTTGAAAACAATTAATAATAAAACTAACATTTTTAGAAATAGAACATTAGAGAAAGGTTTCAAAGTCATATCACGCCAAGTGCATTGGAACAGCTGTCACAATCACACGCTTAACTTGCCGATCATTGTTTTTACGTATCAGAATACATAGTTTTCTTATTGATTAATTTAGAAGTTCATCTTATCTTTAATGTTTATTTTCTCAATTAAAAATTGTATTAATCTATGATTTTAAATAGTTATTTTTAATTATTTTACTTAGAAGTGTTATTTTTCCCTGACCTTAACCAAAATTCCCTGACTTTTCCAGAAAAGTAAAATTTCCTGACTTTTCCAGGTTTTTCCTATTTTCTCTGTTGCTAGACACCTTGAAAAACACTCACAGTACTATGGACGATATTTTAAAATTCACAAAACGTTTTGTGAAGAATATAAGTACTTTGAGTCTTCAGGTGAATAAACATAAACTAAATCCCACACCTCTCAGAGCACCTAACACTGGTTAACTGAGGGCTTGATTGATGGTCATTGCGAGGAACAAACCCCACCACATTTACGTTATCAATTTCCTTAATAGGCCTGTCCAAAAGTCTATTTACTTTGTTTTGAATTAATTACACGGCACTAATAGTTGAACTAGGCAGAGAAATACAGTTTTTTCTTACAGACATAATCACTGTTTTTTTAAATACCCTTTTTCTCCAATTATTTTCTTTAAGTAAAATAGATTCCTTGTCCCAATTAATAGCATAGTTGTTTGCTATTACATGTTCTGCAATCTTCGAGCGATTAACATCACCAGCAGAAATGCATTTCTTATGCTCCGAGACCCGTTTTTCAAAAGGACGCGATGTTTGTCCCACATACGGCACGCCACGCTGGCACGGTAAATTATAAAAAATATCTTTACTGTCCACGTTATTATTTTTTGGTCTCAATTTAATAGCACAATTCTTCATCGTTTTAGAAATTTTAAACACTGTAATAATCGAGAATTTCATATTAATTTGTCTGATCTTTTCCGACACGCAAATACATACATCTTTTATGTATGTAATCTGAAAAGCGGCTTTTGGTTTTTCCATAGTTTGTAATATTTCCAGAAATTTAGGAGAATGAAAAGTAAACAGCTTGTTTTTGGAAATACAGCATTTATTGATAAACAGTGAAAGTAAATAATAGATAAATAATATATAAATTGGGTGCAACAATAATATAATTCAATATAATATGATATGATTATTTTTTTATAAAATACTTCAACACGTTTATACTGGAAATAAGTTTAATTATCGCTGGAAAACACTACACAAAATCCTTATCTACAAACTATACGATTAATTAATTATATACAGAACTTAAAATACTTACTATTGGAAGACATATAATTTGTGAGTTTTTGAGAAAAAAAAAGATCCTGAGCATAAGAAATGAAAAACTAAAAATATGAATTGTTATGATAGAATAAAGTATGAATACTAATACAGAAGGCCTAGATGATAATAAAGCGATATAACAATAGTAAGCATATAAAATATTCAATTGTGATGTTTGAAGCACCTAGCAAAAATAATGAAAAGAAAATTTAGACATAAACTAGATTTTACACTCTCGTTCTGAACTTTCCAGTGAGATAAGTAAACTTAGTACACCAGTATAAAACATAACAGTTTATATATAAATAAATTTAACATTCACTCTTGCAAATAATACTATTTCCGGCAATTTAAAATGTATTTTATAAAAAATTTTTAATTAAAATAAATAAAATTCACATTCAAAAGAAAAACATTGAACAGGTTCTAAAATTCTAATCCATTTCCAATCATAAAAAATTTACTGCACAAGAGGTCGTAATATTTTTAAATATATACAAAGCAGGAAAAAAAAACATTGGAAATTTCAATAACATTCTATCTAACATTTACTATATAATTATTAGGAAATATAAATACGATGTAAAACATATTTCAAAACACTAATTAATACAGTTAATAATACTTAAACCAAAATGATATTGCAAACGAAAAATTCTTGAGCAAATTTGCCATCCCTGATAGCTTTTATACACGTAGTTGCCTTATAAAGCAGTATTTTTTGCATTGATTGGTGCATATACTTCCCAGTCTTATTTAATGCTTAATGTGCTGTAGATTATTGTTACTGTATTAAATAACTTCGATAAAACTTTATTATTTTATCCAAAATTTTCCTGCAACCATTACTATTGCTTAAAACGAATTCAGTTGTTTTAACCGGTGTTAGAAATTTTGAAGGACAGTCAATCCAAGAGCACGACATTGTAGTTTAAGGTATGTAGGTTTATGTAGTATAAAATTAATCAATATAATACTTCAGGCAGTATATAATTTATTCCTGTAATTCTTTCTTATGGTGAAACTAATGTTTTTAACACCAAAACTAAAGATGGTTTTGCACAGTCACCATTGTAGAACTTCACAAAGTTAAGTGAGTGTTGACTTTCAAAATATCGAGTTATCAAAATGATCCAATTAAATGTCTTACAGAAACAAATAAATCAAAATTTTGTATTTGTTTTTTATTGTTTGAGCCACAATGATGTTTTTTATTTGTCACTCTCTTTAAATATTTATAGGTTGAGGAAATTTCTCTTCCCTAACAAATGCAATAAGTTATGTGATGTAAGCAAACAAGAAAAAATCAAGTTTGGGGATTTCTGTTTGAATCTGAACGACTAACAAAGATAAGATTCAAAATAACAAAGAAAAAGCCAACAGCTACCGATGTTCGCACCTTAGAAAAGTCTACAAGATCTGTTAAAGTCTAAACCAAAGCTATTTGTTTCTTAATATTATATTAACCATTACAAAATTTAACATATAAATTTATTAAATAATGACTTAAAATTAAAACGTTATTTAAGAACAGCAACTTTATAAATTTTATTTAACTTTTTTTTTTGAACCAGCACTGCAAAGACATTATAAAAAAAGGAACTTTAGAATAGCCTCCTACCAATCTGACAAACATATTCTATAATATTGTTTTTTCTTATTTGAACATTCAGATAAAGTATTTTATAAAGTTATAAATTGATTTCCATATACCAAACTAGTAATTGTTAATTAATCAAGAGCAGGGGAGCGCCATATTGTAATTAGTTAGCACATCTTCTTCATAAATGGTGTTTAAGTTTTGTATGCTACGCTACTCCCCATCGTCATTAGCGTTACTGGTATGTAGTGGCAAAATAAAAAATAAAATTTGACGCATTAATTTCTTTCAGTAAACATCCGTAGTTTATTGGATTTCATTTGTAGGTTAGGTTGTTTTTATTTTGTGACTAAAGTAGGAATTTAATAATACATTTTTTTTTAGTAGTAATTTTGTTTGAATATTATTGTACAAAAGCCATAAATATCAAGGGAAAAAGCAGCTTACATAAAATTTTTCCTTCAAATTTATTCTTTTCAAAAACGATTGCACAAAAGGTATCATAGTTGACCACTATTTTCTGCAATAGTTCTTAAATAATCGTTTGGTATGGTATTTTGTCAGATTTTTAGGAGAAGGCCTTAGACGTAAAAAATATAAAATTTGATAAGAAAACAATGGATATGCAAACCAACCCTGATGAGAGAAACAAGTTAAATCTAATACAAAATATCAATAAAGAACACAAAAGAAGAAAAGTTATTTTGTACACATAATAGCCCACCATTGGAAAGAAAAAGAATTGATATCAGAAGAAATGGGCAGAAGTAGACCAAACAGTAGAATATGTATTGATCAAAAGACAATTTCGCTTGGGACAAATCTTACATATTTAAGTAAATTATAACCAAATATTTGCGACAGTTCCTAAAAATATTTGTCAAACAATTTATGAATATATTGTTGTGTGTGCGACCAATGGTGGGACACGAGTTATCTTGTAAAATACAACCTATATCCACGCAATATATAAAGCAGTTATAAGAAAATATAATTTTAGTTAAACATTAAAAAATGGCGCTTATTGTTACAAGCCGAGTTATCATTAAATCAATATTTTTTTAAACAAAATGATTCTGTAAATAAATATATAATATCTATAAATTTAACCATGAGTCATGATGATTGGGCTAGCAAATAGTATACTTCTTGAAAATAAAATTTTGTATAACATATAAGCTAAATTATATACAATGCATAAAAATCAATAATGATTACACGTATGATTAGGGTCTTGCTTTCTGTTATGATATGATATGTAACAGTTTTGTTTCAAATAAATATTGTTTGTTCATTATTGTTTTCAAATGATCTTATTATACATTTTGGTTTTTGTAAGTGCGATAGCAGAATATATACTCCATATCTGGCCGACTATTAACATTATTTACTTATATAGTTAAACATCTATTTATAACGTTTGCATACATTATGTTGCTGTAGAGCTCAAAAGAATACACAGCAATGGTAAACTTTTGATCTATTACATAATTCGGTAGATAAAGTAGGATTTAGTAAAATGGAAAGTAAAGTGCTTTCATTTGCACTCTTTGCATAGGGTATTTGAAAAGAAATTTGTATTTATTTTACAACAGAAAAAAACTAATATTTTGAGATGAACTAATTATTACAGAATTGAACCAATAAAAAATAAATACAAGTATTGTACTACAAAAATTAAATACAAATAAATAATAATAAAAAATCTAACAACATGTTTACAAATATAAAGAGCAAAAAAAAAAAATATTTACTGTAGATTACCAATTGTATATCAGACATGGAGTGAAGGTGCCTTTCTGGTATGTAAGTCACCTACATACAAATTCTGACCAACTGCCTCTTAAAAATTTCCATTCAAAATGTATATCTAATTTTCTAGATAATTTTATGCATGGAAAAGAGCAAATTTGACCTGAACTTCAAAATAATGAAATTGTTTTAAGTTTTTAATCAAACTCTGAAAACATTATTTTATTGAGAATATAAAGCTATTCTATAATTATTAACCCTTTAGTTAGGCGCTAGGTGGGGATTTACCCGCATTCTCAGAAAAACTGAAATAAAGCTTTAACTGTTCAATGTTGACAAACAATGTTCCAGGTATCTTTCTTCTGACCTTTTTCGAGCAGGTGTGTGCCATCCTTGCTTAATTTTACGAATCATCAGTCTGTTGTGATAAGCTGCGGAAGTGAACGGTCCCATCAGTGCGGGTCTCTTGCCGCTAGCGCGCTTTTGTGCTGTAAGAACTTTGGGGTTTTCCCCATTAGCGTCCCAAAATTAAGTGTGTTTTTCGTAATTTCTTGTTGTTTAGGTTAGTACGACTTAACACAACTTTGCTCTGTGTTGCCAACATTGTTCAGCTGCAATTTGGAAAATACATTCTCTACGTAGCTAGACCTATAACATTCATTAGCTTTTTAATTTTGTACTTTTTATTAGCAAATTTCCATAGGAAAAATGAGCTATTGCAGTGACCCTTATGGTGAGACCTAAGGTCAGGAGGGGTAAATGAGCACCGATCATGGTCCGCAGAATATGTTTTGGGCTGTCAAGCACGTTTTTTTTGACCGGAAGTAACTATGTTTTGATATTTTTCTTTTGACAATGAAACTTTTTTGGAGTATTATGTAACAAAATAAATGTAGGATATTATTCTGTACATTTTGTTTTTTTACACGACCATATAGCTCGCTTCGTTCTCCCAAAATCGATCAAAACGTAAAATACCATAAATGTAAGCGGTTCAAATCAATGTGGGGAGGCGGGTTCTACCATGGGGCATCTTACGAACTGAGGCCCAATGGCCAAGTTTTTACAATCAAAATTGAACCCTACCAAATTTTAAATGCTGCAAAATAGCGACAGAAATTCTGGAAAATGAAAGTGCGGGGATTTTGCCGCTGCCGCCTACTGACGTTAGTCCTGGGGGTGCGCCTAACTAAGGGTTAAGAATATTATTTTATTCACATAATTAATATATGATTACCTTCAATACAATTATAACTTTTTATGATATTATTTCAATAATCTGCAACGTTTTAATTTTCAAGTATGATCTCTAAAACAAAAAACCTAATACATAAATTAGAAACGAACCTCATTATATGAAATTTGGATACAACAAACATAAAAAGAATACTTTGGCAGTGTTAACTAAGTCAATTACTCATTTTGACTCCGGATAAAATGTTTGATTGTTAAAAAAACAGATTCCATTACAATAGGAATCGATTATTTCACGCAAATAAAATTACCACACACGTAACAATAGAACTGAATAGTTTGTGTTTATGGTGTACATATTCATAAGCAGTGAAACAGAACGCAAGACACAGATGACAAAATTAATTAAAATTCTGATGAAGCATCAGTGCATAGTTATTCGTCGTCTCCTTCTTTTGTATCTTCTTCTGCTTTTGTTTCTTCAGTCTTCTCTACTGGAGCTTCAGGCTGTACAGAAAGATAAACAGTTTATAAAAACAAAAGGTTAACCTTTCTAGGTTAGAAACACAATGTTGTTATAATAACCTTCATGCAAAACTGAATCACCAGTTAATGCAACGCTAATAGTTCAAACAAACAAAAATCTTGCTTTTCTTGCCAAAAGTGCTTTGTGTTATGTTTATTTTAAACCATGATTACTAATGTTGAAAATAGGCTTTATAAGATCAACACAATTCTTATAAACCTAAATGTTTTTTTGTTTAATCAAACATTTAAAACACATTAAACGTTCTGACACATCTCTAAAATTAATAAAACAAGTTCAACTGAAAATGTCTTGTCGGTTGTAGCTGTAATCAAAATACAGCAAGTACTTCCAGTAATCTTTAGTTGTTAAAATCTGCAAAGGGTGTAGGTCACAACAAAAACGAGAATCAATACCACAAAAATCTGGCACAATATTAATTCAACGGTCAACTTTAAAGTTTTGCATGTTTTTTTACGTAACCGTTAATGGGTGTCCATCCTATCTATCCAACATGAAGCCAAAAAAGAGGGGATTAATAATTTAAAGAAATAAGAGTTCTGTCAGAAGTAAAACAAAAATCACTATAATCACCACGAGTTTCATCAAAAAAGTAATGAGACAAAGTTTAAAAAAGTCACTTTACTCCAAAATTATTATTCTTTTCCTGAGATGCTCCAAATGAGAAAACAAACAACTGCACCGATGATATATTATAATACGATAACATTTTCCGCCTCAAAACATGAATCATTCCTCGTTGAAAGATAATGCATGAATCATTCCATGTAGAAAGATAACGCATAAATAATGATATCTCATTTAAATATCTTCTGTTATTGAGGTTTGTCATTCTTCATTCCACAAGCTAATGCTTTGTTCCTAATTAATATAACAAATCCAAATTGTACAGTTTGTACTATCAAGACTAAAAAGTCAAACACATACATGCGGGAATCCTTCACAGGTAAGAGGTTTCCGACCATCACAAATGTTCCACATGCCCAAATGCTTTAAAATATGTACAGTTGGACGAATTACTACGGGTCATTCACCATGATTCTTGATCAGAGACCTTACCTTTCCATATTCTCATTAGCTGTAAGTTGCTCATCGGCAAATATTTCAAGATCAATTGTTTTTCGTCCGGCCTTAAACGCTTCATACCATTTAAATACTAGTCCTTGAGAAAACGCATCGTCGCCGTATGCTCCTCTAATGTTTTCGTATGTTTCATTAGGGCCTTCACGGAGTTTGACGCAGAACTGAATAGCGTACTGTTGCTCAATATCTCTTCGCCCAGTTATTTTTTCACACTTAATTACTTCTTCTTTATACTAAAAAACATAAAATTTACAAACTCAGAACACAAAGTTTCCATTTGAAAGTTTGAGTTGGCTCCTGTATTGTCAACTTGTGTTGCTTAGAACTTGTCTCATTACTTTCTTGACAAACCTCTAATGGAAGAAAAACGTAGTGACACAGAACATCTTCTAAATTTGGGAAAAAATGGAAAGTGAAATTTTAATACATTAGCTTCTTCTAAGTCCTAAATACCACAATGTTTGTATTGATTAATCTTCTGTTATATTGAAAGCCTAAACACACATAAATTTTAACTTAATACTTTGAGTTACCTGAATAAGATAATCAAAAGTTCAAACAAGTTTTAAGTGAAAGAAAAACATCGAGGCTGCAAAATGTAAAAAATTTAACCCTTGCTTTTGGGAACCGTAAAGCAGAAAAATGTGAAGTTTGTGAACCAGTATACTGGTTAGTAATTGCATCTGGCAAACACTTCTTGGACTTCGGAAGATTTGACTTACAAGAACATAATGATTAACTAAATTACTAGTTTCCATCTATGAAATATGGCTTCTACTGATTAAAAGAATCAAAACATACTGTTTCTGTAAACAGTACTGTTCATTGGAGGGTTCAACCAGTAAGCATTTAGGACTGTAAAAGATGTTGGCAAATCAGATAATTAAGTAATCTATCTCATGGAAATTTAAGAAACTGTCATTTACAGTTATTTATCTAAACAAAACGATTGAAGATAAACCAATAGACAAAGCTAGAAGTCTTTATTTATTTACAAGTAATAACAAACTAATGGAGCAATACCTAAATTGTTTTAACTATAGTGATATGATCAAAAATAATTTTAAGAAGAATATAGTAAATGTTTTCTCAGACTGGATGGAAATATTGAAAAATCCTGCACATTAAGCAAACATTGGCTCTTGCTGGCTTATTTTGTCAAAGAAATTTATCAAATAGAATAATTATAATCATACTCAAAGGAAGTTAATGAATTAAGTAGTGGTTAAGGGTCTTGTATGTTAGTCAATTTGAAACTACAGAGAAAATAACTAAAAAGTAAATTTGTTTCCTTATACATATTGGACTCTTAATACATATTTTGATCAAACTAACCCTTGCACCTGCTGAAAAACAAAAATACAAATCGTTTTTTAATTACAAACTACACATACTGCTTACAGTTATCAATCAATTTAATCCTGGATGTTAAAGGTAAGTACAGTAAAATTAGTAATTACAAAAACTAAAAACATCAAGTTAGTGAAAACTGAGTTAGTCTGATTAATGCACTCTACTCAGTTTCACCTCGGGTTGGGTCGTTTCTTCTACTATGGTTTCGTTTTCGTCTGATCTTCTAATTTCTTCATTTTGGCTACAAAAATAAATACATGACAATGATATTCACAGTGACAGCATAAACATTATTTATGTTAAAATTCACAAATACAAATTTGAACACAGCATTCTCAAGTCAACATTCAACTTTTGTCTATGTAATTGTATTATAAATGAAAGTACTTTTTTATCACACTGTATTATAAACTGATGTTTTTAATGCATGCGTTACATCCGCAAATTGAATTCATTGTAGTCATTCACTACATGCTCAAAAAGTCATCTGATTCAGTAATCAGCTGACTTCTTTTTGGTACTAAAACCCAAAAGTATTTTACATAAACAACGCATTGCAGTGCTTCAAAATTACAACAGCTGTAACTTCAAAAGGTTCAGCTGTTTCCCAACAGATAGTAGCACTGTCGTGCATAGGTTAAACCACTTAGAAAAATTATTAATGTAATTTAATTAATTAAAATTTCATGTGATTCTAGTGCAGTATGATAAAAAGTATCGTACATAAAACTCTTCTTGGTCGTTTTTTTATATGCTCGGAGTTGCCTCGTGCATAAAACTTCCACTTTAGGTGGACAACCTACTAGTGACAAAATATATTATTACATTAAACCACTTAAATAATTTACTGCAGATTAAAAAAAAAATTGCTTATAGATTTCACTCTGCCAAAACACATTTTTGGCAACATGCATAGTGGTATAAAAAAAATTGATTTTAATCCAACCTATAATCATCATCCATCTTTTAAGCTGTTTCAATCAAATCCTAACCATCCAAAAAGTTGCCAAACAGGTTTATCCTAAAAAATAGGTTTGGTTGGTTGTATTGCAATGACTTTTCAATTAAAATATAGCTAGGTACAATTTTTGAATCAGCATGTTAAATGCTGATGTTCCATTTCACATTCTCCTTTTAAAACAAAATGTGTATTGTAAATATGAAGCAAAGCTAAATTAAGAAGAAATGCAAGCATAACTACAATATTATGGGTTTTCATTAGAGAGTGTGATTCCCATGTTATAAAGAATATCCCCAAAAGTAAACAGTAACAGTACTGAAAATGTAATACGAGGGCTACTCCGTAAGGAACGTTTCCGCCTCAGCCGCGTGCCGATCGCGTATATTTTGGTGTGTGCGTGTTCGGTTCCTCAGTCGGTGTCTAGCCATAACAACGGGAATGTCTCTGAGATGCCTGTTTTTTCAAAATGTGCGCTGCAGTCGAAAATCCCACCAGTTGTGAGGTGAGGTCTGCCATATGGTTTTTGTTGGCAAAAAACCTAAAACCGTAGAAATCTATCGGCAACTGTGTTTATTAGTAGAAACTGTTTTTGGATGGCCTACACACACTTTACGCTGTGTTGAAACACTACCCATACAAAGGAAATTGTGAACAACACTTATTATTACAACATTACTTGTCGGCTGTTTATGAAATCATTCCTGTATTTCCACAGCAGTTTGGATCAAACTAGAACTACCGGAATGACCTGTTCTCTGAGAGGGTAAAATAATGCTCTACAATAAAAACTTCCTCAGGAGTGGTAAGAACCGTTACAGTGTCAATTAACCTCAAACAAAAAAGTGATAACAAGCAATGTGGCCTGGCAAGATCAACAATGTTATCAGCTGTTATAAAAACCAACCACAGCTGTTTTAGTGCATACCATAATAACAACACATAGGATTAACAAATGGGTTATTTGATCAATATATAAGGGCAAGTGAAAGAAGGAGAAGCAAGAAAATATGGTGCACAACAGATGATAAAGTAGAGTATGATAACAAATAAAACTGTTGTGTTTTTAAAGTTGGTTGTTCCTATCTATATATTAATAGGCAAGCACAAAACTTGTCGTCCTTTTTTCTCAGCTTGTGTGCATCGTAGGAGAAATTCGCGCATACCGTTAGAAAGGTAGTGTCCTGTAGATGAGCAGAATCCCATTATAATTTACATCGGTCCTCAGGGATACGCCCCAGTAGCCCTCAAAGTTTCAATGTTAATCTTATGGAAGGTCAATCTTAAGGAAGAAGAAGAAAGATTTCTTTTGATTTTATCAGGGGCATAAAAAACAGCTGTTCATATGAAAAGCTTAAAACAGCTGATTTTGATCAACATCTGATTTTGATCAACAACTGATTTGGATCAAAAACTGAATATAATTTTAGGTTAGGTAAATCAAGCAATAGCAATAGCGAAGCATTGCCGGGTCCACTAGTTTTTATAAATGTTTATTTGGACACTTGCCACCATTTTGTAAATTAAATTAAATTTTGACATTATGTCAAACAACTATTGACGGGACTCACTAAGTATATATCATGATCATTGGAGAATGTGATTAGTAACTAAATACTTTAGACAACATCTTGTCAGAACCAAACCCAATAATGCAACTCATTATACTAAAAATTGCATTGATAGTAATCAAAACATGGATATGTTGGGTAAAAACGGAACTAAAATTTAGATTAAAAGATAATAAAAAAAACACGCTCTTATTCTTTTGGATATCCAAACTTAATTGGTAAGAAATTTCAAATTATATTTAATAGGGAAAAAGCAAAAATGTACGTAGAGAAAAAACTTGAATTTGGAAAACAACTTCCGCACCATACGTTGGATAAAATCTTAATATATCCAATACCATGGTATTTTTTAGCATTACAACTGGTGTCAACTATATAACAAAGACGTTAACAACAAAAAATATATCTATGTAGTACATAGTATATTTTCTGAATACTATTTTTTAACAATTTACCAAGTGAAATTTGTAAACTTTGAAATTCGTCTGAAATTAAGGTTTGTTACAGAAAATAAATGGGGTTTCTTCACAATGTAGCAAAACATTTTATGCCAACTATTTTTGTCTAGAAACAACACACTATAAAAATTAGGGTGGAAGACATTTGGAATCAAAATTACTTTTCCAGATTTTTATACGGAAAAAGTTCAAATGTAAAACAGTTAATCCACAGTCACAGTGATTTGAATTATCTTCTGCGCTGTAAATCCGTTTGGGTTGTTGGATAATAGGAATGAATAAGAAACATTCCTTTGCCGCTGACACATGGAATTTCTTCAATGTTTCTAAACCAATACTAACTTCAGTTTCCGTTGTAGCTAATTTTGATCAGGAAATATCGGGGTGGGCAATTAAGAAAGATGAACATAGCTACAATAATGCAAGTTATACTGGAGTATTTACTATTTGATTTTTTAACTGTACGAGATAAAAATGTTGAAATGTCGCATTTAAAGCAATCCTAAATAAATTGGGTAGTGTGCACATAAATTTTACTTCTCATCCGAATACATAAAACACAACATTAATTGAATAAACATAATCCTGCTTTCTTCCGAGTCCATACTGCAAAACAAAAAATGTTAACAAAAATGCATACTTATCATATTGTATAACTAACTACAAACTATGTTAATCTAATAATTCTTTAAAAATTACAATTTTAGTTGGAAGGATATCACAAGTAAAAGCAATATACTACGTTATTTGCTACACCTACACTACAGTATCTAATAAATTAGGGTTTACAGTATTAGTGGCTAAAACTACTGAAATATAGTAAGTCTAACTAGAACGATTTTGGTGTGTACAAATCTTAGTGTTTGGAAGATATGACATTAACATTTCAGACAATAATTTAAACATTGCTGAAATTTGGATGAGTACAGACAGGTTACATTGTGCACTTCTCCAAAAACACCAAGATTTTGTACAAATAGTGTAAAAATTCAGATATTAGATCTATACCTACAAAATCTAATTAGTTGTTACGCTTAGAAAACAAAATAGTTGTTAATTTCTACTTTCAATAGAATATTTGTTACAAAACTCCATTGTAAAGTAGTTTTAATTATTGCTACTAAATTGAAATATAAACTCTGAAGTCATGCAAAATAGTTAAAGTTTGTTAGACATTCAGTTTGAGTGAATATATTGTTTAAAATGGAAAATTTACAAAATGTACAAATCTATATATTACTTACAGGATAATTTTTTTATCTGTTTAGGGAATGCTGCCATGGATGTTAATACAAAAAATAAAATAATTTGTTCATACAATTGAATCAAGCGGGGCGGCCGATAGGCTAAAGGCTTAGTCTGCATCAGTTGGATCTTCGAAGGTATAGCGTTTGTGATTTCATAAATAAGATTAAGTAAAACATGATGTAACAATAATAATTAAATAAATATTAATTTTCAATAAATAAGATCCGCCACGTAGGAATTTCTAGAACAAAAGGAAGGGCATATCAAAGCCTCGAAGAAGGCAGAAGTCTTGCGTCTCGGCAAAGTGTTGCCGTTGATTTCGTCATATATAAAGAAAAATATCATTGTGTTATGACAGTTCATCTAAAAACAATTATACTATTATTGTAAGTGTTCTCTGGTCAAAATAAATATTATATCTTTATGAAGTGTCCGGATGAAATAGAAACAATAACTAAATACTCTTTTATTGAAATGTTAGCATTATTTGTTTAGAGGACACTTTTTTTATCATACAAGTGGATTGTGTAAAGATGTACAAAAACTTGTAACTACTAAGTGTTAAGATTTTATAGAAGCAAACTAAATTGTTTTCCTAATAGAGTGGTCTGCTAAATTTAATATCTCTAAATTCAGTATTTTTGTGTATGCTAATTTTCTAACATCGAACTAACAGTTTTTGAGATTACTCATGTGAACAAACATTCACAGTTTACCTTTTTATAATATTAGCTTAGAATTTTAATATTTCATTTTGTACACACAACCACAGCAGCACCTTAAAAATGTGGGTCAACACTTTTGAGTATTGATCTACAAAATAAAAAACAGTAAAATTAATCAACAGGGTGAAACCAATTCTACTAAAGTCGGGATACCTCAAAAAGCTTACTTTGGTCTATCTACTATTTGGGTGCAAAAGTATAAAAAGCTAATTTTTTGTTGGACTACTTCTCTTTCTATTTTTGGAATTTAACATTTTGCGTTGATAAATAAGACATGGATCTTAAGATGAACTGACAACCTGCTTCTCTCAAGTGTAGCGCATCTAAAAGCAGAATAAAAGCTAAACAAATAGAATGTTTACAAGCAACTAGACAGTATAGCGGACGGTAGGAGCTTATAAGCAACAGATAGAACACAAAACACAGAAGAAGACAATTCGTATTATAAAGGTCTGTTTGATGGCTTCACATGCACAATATCAATATGTATTTAAAACACATTTTGTGAAAAATCAGACAATATATGTTGAATAAATGCAAAAGACTAAATAATTACAAACTATACTAATTTTCTAACTAACATTCACAAACACAAAGAATAACATAACCATTTCAAAATTTGTGGACTAAATAATACTATAGCCCGTCTCAGGTTAAGTTGAGGCAAGCAGGGTGGGTAATTAGGGTCGGTTTCAACCGTCATCAAACTGACCCTTATTAATGCCGCCTGAGTGAACCTGTAGGACACTCTAGTATAAAATTGAAATGCTGTATGCCTTAAGTGAAAATGAAAAAACGATATCATAATTCGTTTCATGATACTTTCCTGATAATTTTGATACCAAATTTGATTAGGCTACATTTGGCCAACTTTGAGCTGTACTAGCATTATAAACTTTGTTAGTTGAATTAACTTTACTAATATGGTTTACAACAATAAAGCCACAAAAATGTACTAGAGAAGTTCATATTTAAATATGTAATAAATAATCATTATTTGAGAAAAAAACTCGATACTGTATCGTTATTTACCATAATACACACAATTGTGTGTTTGTACCATGGTAATCGGCCGACTTAAGGGGGCGCTACCCTGTTCGATATTGAATCTGATTCCCATAAGAGCAATGCTACAGAATAAGTCATATTTTCTGATAATTCGTGGAATAAATTTAAAAATTTGGTTTCATTTTGAAGTACTGTCATATGCGGACGTTTATTTCAAAAACTGTTTTATTGTTTTCATAAACGTATGATATAAATAGTAAAAAACAGTTAACTTTATTAATTTTTTACTCAGTTGCAATAAGAGATATTGCACAAAATCTTAGCAATCAACACCCACAATCTATTTTACTTTAAGAAAAACAATACAGCTTTCGTTTTTTGACAAAAGCAACCCAAAAATATGCTTAATAGTGAAGGTATGTTTTGCTTATTTAACATTGAAATTGGTAGCCAACTTCGCCGTTTTGAATGTAGGGAGCCGAGCCTTAAAGTGTTGTAATTGTTTTTTTGTTAATACAACAAATTACAAAATTAAATTTGTATTTATAAATTGATATTGCATTAATTAACATATAATAACAATTATCAAGTTTATTAATAATTCATTAGGTTTATTCTTATCAATTTCTTATCATCACTCACATTAGTAAACACCTCTACCAAACACCTCTTCCTGCAGAGTCCAACTATTATAAGACAAATGTACTTAGCACTGTAAATATTTTGAATGAATTTTGATATATTATGATTGATTGATAAAGAAACAATGTACATTATTTAACTGTAAATATTTGTAAAAAAATAAATACAAACAAATTATAAAATAAAAAAATATAAAAATTTACGAAGGTCTAACAGATCAAAACAGACCTCTGGCAGTCCTCAAGTCTGCAAAACGAGCTATTTAATAATTAAATGAGCTCCGAAACGCAGAGAGAAAGTTTTAACTATCACAAATGGTAATTATAATATGTTATTACTATGGTACAAACACACAATTGTGTGTATTATGGTAAATAACGATACAGTATCGAGTTTTTTTCTCAAATAATGATTATTTATTACATATTTAAATATGAACTTCTCTAGTACATTTTTGTGGCTTTATTGTTGTAAACCATATTAGTAATGTTGATTCAACTAAGAAGGTTTATAATGCTAGTACAGCTCAAAGTTGGCCAAATGTAATCAAATTTGGTATCAAAATTATCATGAAAGTATCATGAAACGAAATATGATATCGTTTTTCATTTTCACTTAAGACATACAGAATTGCTATTTTATACTAGTGTGTCCTACAGGTTCACTCAGGCGGCATTAATAAGGGTCAGTTTTATGACGGTTGAAACAACCCTAATTACCCACCCTGCTTGCCTCAACTTAACCTGAGACGGGCTATAGGAGATGGAAGTGAAAGGTCTTTTGGTAAACTAAAGTGTATTATTGGAAAATGAGTAATTTTTCAAGGTGTAAGGCTTTGTAAATCTCAAGATATAGCAAGGAAAAACTGGTCAAGATCTTGTTGTCAAGAAAAGTATTCAGTACTCGGTTGAAATTTTATCTGGTGGAAACGTAAGGGTGTATTACGACATATTGCAATATATTATTCAAACTACCTGGGCACTGATCAAAATAACAAACACTAGAACGAATAAAGAAAGATATTTAATGCCTTAAATAATTTAAATACAGTAGAGTCCCGCTATTTTGAACCCCGCTATTCCGAAAAAACCCACCTATTCCGAACAGAGTTCAGAAAAAATACAGATTTTTTAAACATAAAAACAGGAGAAATTAGAAAGACGTTCGTGAAAAAAAGTACATTTATTGTTATACAAATAAGTTAAATAGAGACATACATAGAGCCTAAGCTTGATGAAAACGCCTGAAACCAAATTGGAATGAAAGCTGGTTTTGTTTCCTTCACGTTTTGCGGGAAGGAAGTAACCGCAACAAGCATCCGGTGAAAAGGATACCGGGTCCGTCAGAAAGAAGGAAGGATTAGATACAACAGCTAGGCAATAGTAGTGTTGTTGCCACCTGCCAATTGCGTTCATCCGATTTTTTCCTCTGTTTTCGCTATCTCGAATGAATTTGATTTTTTTCTCGATCTTTTTCCAAGACGATTCGGTGCTAACGGACAGACTTGTTGGTCTTACTTTGAAATTTCCACTCTGGTTCTCTCTCGCCTCCAAAACTCTATTCTTGTTTTTTCTTGATCTCGATACTGTAAGTAAAGTTTCTTGCTCGCCCCTAAACCACAACACTTGTTCTTTCTTAAACTTTAAAATTTGTATATTAAAAAACCGTTTAAATTGTGTCTCGAAGTAAAAACATTACTCTCGGAAACTTTCTCGATGTCTAATGTAATATTATCACTGACGGTGAGAAATTGCCAAAAAAGGGTCACAGACAAATTTTTAGAACACCTTAGACGTGGTTTTTGCTAAAAAAAAGTGTAGTTTGTAAACCATTTGTATTTAGGGCTAGCTAGTGTAATCAATTTATCAATATTTACAACCTCTTTGATCTACTTATTTTCGATACCAAATATTGAATTCAACGTTTGTTGAGGATTATAGGCTATAAGCTCTTGAATATTTTTGAATTTCAGAAGTTTTCGGTTGTGAATACGAGAATGTATCATTTTCTGCAAATGATATATTTCTCTGAAATTTTAATACTTTTGTACTGAGGTTTAGTTAAACCAATCAGTTAATAGTGCAGTGTATCTTCTACATGAATCGTCGACCGCACATTCTTTTGTGTATAATCCTATTACACTTTTAATTGCTTGCTGGCTTGTTTTCACCGAAACACGCCCAGAGGCAAAAGTTTGGTACCTTCTAGTAAGTTTTACATGTAGGGTTACTTTTTTTTAATGTACAAGAGCTCTAAAAGATCCATAGGAAAATGGACATGGACAGATTAAAGGCATCAAACATATTGTGAAGTACATAATGTTTTTACACGTGGAAAATATAAAATACAGAATGATTAAAAACTGAAAAGTATTATTTCGAGAGCTAACAAATAAAAATTAATGTTTATGTAAACATAATTTTGGAAATGTTACTTCCCTCTGTTTGGTGTTTTTTCTTCTCAACAGTAAGGTAGCAAATTTGTTTATAAATCTCTTACATAATTAGATTTAATTCAAACAAAATGTCAATTATTTTTTTGCTGATTATCAATTATTTGCAATGATGGTAAACATTTAAAATTAAATTAAAGAACTATTGTTTGCAAACAAATTTAAAAAGGCAACATTTTTAGATATTTTATTACCTAAGTAGGTAGTAGCTTTACTTTACTGTAGCCTATACCAAAAGATAGTCGAGACATCGGTAAAAAAACCCATCAATCTACCTTATGATGCAATTTGACGTTTTACCATTAAATTTGAATAGATTTTCAAGTAAAATAGGAACTTAATGATCTCATTGGTAATTAAATATAAATTATGAGGTAGTTTGAACTTCAAATGTTTTTTTATCATTTCACATAAATCAACCATCAAAACAATGACTTTGTTCAGAACATGACTTTTATTGTTAATCGCTTTAAGAAGTGAAACAAAATGTATTTCATTCTCATTATATGTAATGTACTTTCCGAAAATATCACTTGAAAATTTGTTGTTAGTTAAAAAAAGCAAATTTTTATTTAAACAAAATTATTTATTCACATATTTTTTATTTGTCGATTTTAATGTTTATGTACACATGAACGAACAAAATTATAAAAGTAAAATGCAATTATTCTTTGTAAAAGAAGTTTTTGTTTAATTCTTCGTAACAAAATGATACATTCTCAACAAACTATTTATAAATAGGATGATATGAAGGGTCTACATTTATTAAAAGTGAAACAGATTTCTAACAACAGAACACCACCAGTATGGTTACTAGAGAAAAAATTCAGTGGTATTCTAGATAAATAACATTTTAGAGAGTAAGTTAGTTTACCTCAGTTTTATTTATTCTCTTTACTTGACACTTAGGCCTCTAACACAAGATTTAAAAAAATATATGGTGAAAAACTTCATATAAAAAAGACACTGTCAATAAAGGATTTTTTTTTTTAAATTAGTTTTTAATGTTATTTATATTACATAAATTAGTTGGTAAAATTGCACAGTGTAATCCATCTTTTTTCAAAGTTATACAAAATTAAAACAATTAATGTTTAAATCCGTTTTAGGCTTTTAATCTGTTAAGGGTCTTCTATACCTTGCGTAAAACAGCAAAAATATGCACTTCGTACTATCGTGTTTCGGACACCATTTTTCAACCAAAAAAGTTGTGAAACATCTTAAGTTGTTCTTAAAGGCTCTGTGCTTTTGTCTTATATCTCATAATTGAAAGAAATCGACGGCAACTCATTTTAATCAACAGTTTAACTGAGTAAAAATCGATTACTTTTAACACATTTTTTGGGAGTTTTAAGCAATAATTTCCGTATTTTAAGCTAACACGTAAAAAATATAAAGCCTTCTTTATAACTTAAAGTAGTTTCAAAGATTATTAATTTATAAATAGAATCCGAAACACGTTATTACGAATGCATGTTTCAACGATTTTGCGGCTTTAGTCAGACCTTTCATATTGAAATCATATGGCACACTCGGGAGTTTTCTTAAAGGAAAAGAAGAGCCTTAAAACCCAGACATAATCACACTTTTAGTAGACATGAAAATGGGTGTTGGCCGTCCAACCTTTGACAACCATTCTTAAAATACCCTTCCAAGCGCAATGTTAAGGTATTGGATATGTCATGGACATGGCAATTAGATAGAGGGGTGTTGTAACGTGTGTATCTGTCTGTGGCATTAAATGTAAGAACTGAATTGATTTCAATAGAGAATTCAAAACTTGAGAGGATTTTTCAATAAGTAAATTAATAATAAAAGCTTTTGTGTTAGATTGAACAGAAAGAAAACAAACCCGTTGTTTGCCTTGTACATCCTGAAAACATTTCCGCTCCTTACCCAACGCAATAGTATGGGTGGCGTTTAGTGGACACATAGTATAGTGAATGACGATGCAGTCTTGGGCCTGTTTACACTTCCCTCCTTGCAGCATCATATTTAAGAGTCACCGTCCTTTCCCACGAGTCCTTCTGCTACTGTAGTTTGTTCTTTTGTTTTTAAACGTTGTTAAACTTTTTGAACGAGAGTGTCATTATGAGTGGAAAGCGAAAGCATATTGTTTTATCTTTAAATACATAAACAGTACCAGATATCTGCCACATACTTTCTCCCAGTTGAAACTTGATTAAACTTTATGTTAAAAATATTAAACAGTAAGCAAAATATCGCATTTAAATAACTGTGTATCAAAATTTAAATCAACCTATCAAGTAATATTTATAATAATTATTGCATTTTTTACCCTCTTTTGAATGGTGATAGCTAAATTTCAGAATGTTTTAATCTTTTAAGGGAAAAGTCCAAAGAACCAGTTTTTGGCCCATAACTTTGAACAGGTATTTTCCCGGACATGCGGGTAGTGTCATTTTATTTGTGTTCTTAAACACTATAAACCACACAAATTTTATCAAAATCATTAGAGCCGTTTTTAAGAAATTTGGATTTTTCTTGTTATTTGGCCATTTTTGAGGGGTAAAACCAAAATTTGAAAAATGAAAAAAAAAAAACGCCTGCAGATATTCCAGAACTACACCTACATACCAAATTTCATCAAAATGGACCGTTGGTATGGTCTCCAGCTCTATACACATCCTTACAGACACAAAGATAGACATCATCACTTTTTTGGGTTCAGGGAGCACCAAAACAAATATTTAAACTTAAAATTCAAATATTTGGACGAAAACAATACTTTCTCCATACGTATATAGGGCAGAAAGTAAAATGAGAAGCAATTAAATGATTAGATGGAGATGATTCAATAAGAAAAGAGCCGAGTGATTTAGGTCTTGGGAAGTGAATGTCGGGGATTGGAGACGAAATAAATCGGAAATTAAAAAGTGGGTATCTCAACAATATTCAAATAAAGAAGAGGCTAGACAACCAATGAAAAAAAGCGAGCATAAAAAAACTTCTGAGGCATTTTTTGTATGGTTTTTATTACAGTAGCTTACAGTATCCAATTTCTTTCATTTGAGTGCATTATCAAACCGTTCATGTTTACTTAAAACTATATTATTTAAAGCCAAATAAAATAGACTTTGAAGTAAGTATAGCTCCAAATCAGCCTATAATGACATAAATGATACTGGATACTTGCATCTCATTGGTTTTCTCACGGGCTACCATATTATAGGAAGTTTTAGGTTATCCGAGATCTGTAGTTGAGGTTCTACTGAATATTATAGTAAGTTATATTATGTTATGTTAGAAAACTATACTATTCAGTTGTTTATATATTTTTTGTAATTTCTTTTTAAATAACAGGTTTAAATCAAATTGTAGGTTAATTTGGATAGTTAAATATCCAATTAAAATCTATAGGCATTTTGTAAACCATTCTCTTTTTAAAAAAATCGAAGATAGTACCTACTAGTTCTGAATCATAACACTATTATTACATAGTAACACTATTGAAACAACTCAATAGGTACAATAGAATCTCATATTTAATTAAAATAAATAAGAGGAGGTAAAAAAAAGTATTTAAAAACCATGTGAGGTGTTCTGTCTCTAGAAAAGTTTAGCCAACAAAACATGTCATCAAGCTTATCTAACAAAATGATATCTTATCACAATGTAAACTCGTAACAACTTGAAATCCCTGCCAAAAAAAAAAAAAATAATAACAGCTTCAAACAGACCTTAAAATACTTGTAACAACAACCGATAATCACCTTTCTGGAACCTGCTGATCCCCTATCTCTTTATCAGCCGAATTCTGCAAACATTAGCAATCCACAGTAAGCTAAATCATTGGTTTATTAAAAGTGTTTTAATTATAAAACATATGTACAATTTTAAGTTATTAACTTATGTTCTTGGAGTAACTGTTACAAATTTATTACAAAAAAACTCATTAAATATTCTTCACTTAAATTTAAAAAGCGAGTGATTTGGTAAAAATTACAGTAAAAACATGCTGAATAGTTCAAATACAATCTTCTATCATTCTTAGGGTAGTTCTCTACTTTAGGTTAGTAAAAAACTATTTGTATGGTCAGCTTGACCCTCTCATCTTCGCCTACAGTATCCTCAGACTAGGAATGTGTCAGGCCAAATGGGCGTGTCATCCCTTCTAGTTTTCCCTGAATCTGCCTTGGCTAGAATTCCACGAAAACTAGGTTCACAAATTAATTTAACTAAGAAAGTTACAACATCTCACTTTCTTATAGTTTTACCTACTCCTCTTAGACACACTCCAAGATTAAGGATACTGTACCTATATATAATTTAAATTATTTATAGCCCAATAAAGTAGATTTTTATATAAATATGACTCCTATCGGCCTGTACAAACATAAATGCAATGGGAAATTTCACCTCAATGGTTTTCTTACAGCCTAGCGTATTGTCAGTTTTAGGTTATCCGAGGGTTGTACTGTATTATTATACTATTAATTTGAGTTTATTAAAAGTTCTGTATTTGAAATTCTAAACCCACCAGTTTTAAGAATACTCGTATAATTATTTTCAGTTTTTAATTTGCCACATAGTAGCCTACTGAATTTGATTTATTCTAAACTTCGTTTAATCAAAAATTCTGGTTTATCGAAAAACGTTTTGCAAAAAATAATATATATATTTTTTGTATAAAAATGCTTTGTTATTCAGTAATTGAACATATTATTACAATTCCCCTAACTTGTACTGATAAACAGAATATTATACATTTGAATTTAATTGAAATTTGCGTACAAAAAACAATCATGAAAGTTGTGGAGAGCCAAACTCGTTTATAATTTTATGTAATATCAATTTTGTCTGTATAAAAAAACAATCACTAATTGTGCAAAGGCACTTATTTCCAAAAATGTTTGAATATAAACTGCAATTTGCACATCTAACAATGCACTTAGAAATTGTAACAAAGCATATACAAAATTAATTGAATGTTCGAACATTTACGAAATTTAGCGGGAGATGATGTACTGGAACGCACTTAGTTTTGAAATATAATAATTTGCATATAGTTGTGGGAACTCGAATGCACTTACACCATTTTTAATTTAAATTACCATTACCTAAGGAGGTTGAGGTAACTCAAACCAAATAGTTCATTTTTAAAAAAACATCAGAATTAAATCGTAATTTGGTCCTAAATTGATTACTACTGTTTTTTAATTTAATAAAATTATACAAACAATTATGTTGAAAAGCGACAAATTTAGTTTAACCTATAATTAAGTACCCGCTCCATCAACTTTAGATAAATGAGGTTTCAGTCTACTTTAAAGAATTGGTAAAAGTAATTAGTAATAGTTTATTATTGATAGACTTGTTTTTGAAAACGTTTTAGATGCAGAAAAAAGCTCAGAATAGGCCACAATTGCTTAAAAACTTCTAACCGAAATTTCATTTATCAACACAAGCGTGTAATATGATTTTGTATTTTAATTACAAATGCCCAAGACGATTCAGAAGTACTCAAAGAAATTTACCAAGATTGCAATAAGAATGATAGAAGATTACAAAAAAACTAATGAATGTCAAAGTAGAATTACTATTAAAATTCTTTTATCTCAATAATAAAATAAATAAATAGTAAAAAGAAACACAAATCAATAGAAATAGTAATAACTTGTAATATTAATACATACATCATACAACTAAGTTATTGCATTAGTAAATAATAGTGTTATTTTTTACTAATTATTTAATGAAAAATATTACTAACATTTTGTAATTGCCAATGTAATAATTTGATCAATAGGTTAACAATTTATACATAATTATTCAATTTTATTATTTAAATAAAGCATATTAAGATGTTTTTATGCAACTTCCTTTCAGTTAACGAAAAAATTCCAGAGCTTCTTAAAATGAATTACCTTATTTATACAAAATATACAATTAGTCTTAGAAGCAAAAAGCAGTGTTATGTAAAATCATTTCAAAGATTAATGATATTTAGCATTTGCTATTTACATTGATTATTAAAGTATTAATTTGGATTCTTTCAACTAGCCACATATTTCACTTTCTTTACTCTTAATATTTAAAGTTGTTTATAATACATTATTTAAATTACATACATACACATATGATGTTAAAGAGCTTGCAAGTTTTCAACAGTACCTTTTAGAGTTTTTATTGTTAGACTGCACAAGTACAAAGGGCCCCTCCATGTATGTATATGTGTTTATACAAACAGATTGTTAACATAAAATTTTGTATTAATATTTTTTTTTCCCCCGCTTACACACTTCCTCAACAAGGGATATTTATTTAAATTACAAGTGAATCGTAAAGGGTTCAAATCCCAGTCTTGGTCCACGTTTTTTCACTTGTAATTTCTTGCTGAGGAAGTGTGTAAGCGGGGAAAAAAATATTAATAAATAATAACACCACTGTAAGCTGCAAAAAAAGAATTAAGATTGTCTTCAATGTCGTAGACACGAAGTATTCAGTCTGTTAGTTCAATAATTGCAGTAAAACCGTACAAGTGAGATAACATCAACCAAAATCTGAAGAGATCAGGGTGGCTCAGTTGGTAGAAACGTAAAAGTCCCGGGTTCAAATCCCGGTCTTGGTCCATGTTTTTTCACTTGTAATTTAATCAAAATTGTTTGCCAAACAATAAGACATTTGAATTAACTTGTATGAATGAAAGTGTTTATTACTTCTCTTTCTAGTTTATATTTCACACAATTTTTACAAACGAAAAAGAATAGCTCCCCCAGAGCTAACATAGGCTCATTTGTAACAACATTAATGAGTGTTTATGGACATGACTATGATAGGTTGTAGAAATGCTAGGATATGGGGGTAATTTATATAATATCAAAAACCTATCATTTTCACTGTTGGTATATACACAAAATAGTGTTTAGGCTTTAAACATGTATCCATCAAACGTTTGCACATACCAGTCACATCTCTAAACACAGTTTCGAGAAAACCAACACTATCATGTCACATAAAAAGTTATAAAATGTTTGTTACTTATAATTTTGATTTAACTTACTATAAACTTTTATATGTATTACATCATTCAACATTTTTTTGAATAAATAATGTTTTATGATAATTTCTCATGGTGAGTTCAAGAAATTACTAAATAAGAACAGCAATGATATCCTTGTAAAATATGAGCAAGTGCTTATGTATGCATGTGTATGTGATGTGACGTATAACCCTTGAATTTATCAAGTAGAAAAATCAAACTACTTACATTTTTAAATATATTTGTACACACATTTTTATCATACATGTGCCGTATTTACATGTATAAATATCTTTGAGCCAACAAATACATTCTTATTTTTAAAATTATTTGCACTGACATTTTCCATCTTTTGAGTATAAAGAAATTAATACAAAACGTTTTAACTAAACGTTATCAAGTGATACCTAAAGCAACATTGGAATAAACTCTATCAGACCCAATGAATAGCATTTATTCTAACCAATTTTGACCTACTTATGACAGGTTGTCAGATATTTTTCTGAAAAGGCAACCTTGGGCAGTTTTGGTTGTTAGTCATTCTCTGGTGTTTGTATCTGGTGACACATATTTTCTGTTTAGATTTCTCTTAGTTTTATTTTGAGATTTCAGTTCTGGTATTCTAGTTCTGGGTACCTTTTGTTTTTAGATTAAGTAGCAACGTACGTCTAGGCATATTATGTTTCCTGTTTACTTTATATGTGTTTTAGTTTTCAAATCGTGTATTATTTTCTTCCTACTCACAATGATGGCAAATAGACGGATAAAATCAATTGTACAATATGAAAAATATATAATTAGAACCTTACTTTTAAAACAAAATGCATTCTATTTAGTAATTTTACATGGACGTACATACATAATGCAGGAAGTATTTGTGTTTGATATGTTGATGTGTGTAAGAGTTAATAATTGTTGTACGTTCGTACAAGTCAGTCCCACAAGAATGCACAGAGAAAGCCTTTAAATATACTTTGTATTATAGGATTTCTCTGTTTAATTTATCATGAATTTCTCGCCATTACGCTTAGATTAGAAATAATATGATTTATATAGGCCTACTTAAACTTCTATTTACATTATTATGACATTGTGATTTGGGAAACACCTGTCATACATGAATGAAAATTATAAGTGTTATGTATATCTCAGTAATAATAAAAACAAAATAAAAATATATGTTATTTTTTAACCAATGAATGAACAACAATAAATAAGTGAAATAATAACATTAAATTACTATAAGTATTTTACCTGTTATTTAGTCCATCATGTGACATTGTTATGCTGTCCTATTTACAAGTTTCGAGATTGTATTCTCATTTTCAAGTAACTATGATCACCTTTGGAGATTGTCATATATATTAATTTTAAAAAAAATTACACTAACAAATTAAATACATAAAGGTAGGCCTAATGATTTAAATAAAAACCCAAAATTTTTGTGGTTCGGGTTTTTATTTAAATCAGTGTGATTTTAGTGCTCTTTTATTTGTTTAATACATAAAGGTACACAACACATAACTTGGTTGTGTACACCATCGTGTGTTCTATGGTAAATTTAACAGCCTACTTTGTACAGTAGTTATTGACCAGTTCTATCTTGGTAATTGAGGGATGTAACGTACAGGCCGTTGAACTGAAATGACAGCTGATCATTTAATATATTATCGAGGTTGTGTCTGAATTCTTTATAAATTTCGAATTCAATAGCTTTCATTAATCTTCCCTTAATGCAATAATAAAGAGGTGTCAAATTGGAGATGAAATTTGTATAGTTATGGTTTTTTAGTATGTATTTATTAACATCAGAAGTGATAATAAATACTTGTATGATTTTGAAGTGTGTCGTAAATAGGACAGCATAATGAAGTCATACGATGAACTAAATAACAGGTAAAATACTTATAAGAATTTCCTGTTCTTATTTCATTTTATGAAGAGACTTAAATACCAAATGTCATGAAAAAAATAAGTGGCTTACTTAAAATCAATTTTTAATAATGATGAATTATCTCACTATCAAATACACATAAATTAAACCGATGTTAATTATATTAGCTAATAATATAGTAGTTCAATGGAAACATATATTTAAACTGTATTAATTCTCTTACAATTATTGAAACAATTTTGTTCCAGTGTACAAACTAACCCAGGCACTAAGAGGGAATAAAATATAACCAAGACATATTATTTAAAACTTTCATTTTATTTGTATGGATAAAACAGTTGAAACACAAAGTAAATTATATTAATAACATTCTCTAAAGTCTGCAAGTTTTGCCACCACTGCTAAGAAGATATCATATTTATAAAAAGTACCAGGATATGTACAACATACAGAGCAATAAGTAAATGATAAAGATAGAACAATATTTATCATTTAAAGAGATCACTTGAAGAGAGTCCCAACCAATTATTATCAAGGTGAGTACGTAAGGTGGTTTTATTTCTGAAGGTCTTTCTTTTGTCTTTGGCAATGTGGTGCATTCTGGAGGCAAGTGTTATGTGATACACAAATCGTGTTCATTTTTCTGACATTTTAACTTTTACATAAGCCACTGCCTTTCACAGTTGTAATCTTAGCCAGTGTCTTCAACAGTTTTCACTTCTAGTAGTAATTCTACTTAAGTCCACGAAAATAAACCATTTTATTTGTATAATCCCATGTATCCTGGTATCCATTTAAAGTAATCTTGCTGCTTATTTTGAACTTCTAATTATAGACAAGAGAATGCACTTGCTCCTCCTAGCTCCATGGTTTGTAATTCATTGTTCTCAATATTCAAAATAAAAGAAAAGTCTTTTAGCAGACATTTGTATCAATCTCTGTATTGACTTTGTTTGGACAGTATTGGTTACTTCAGACATGTCATAAATCTTTCTGATTGAAAGATTGCAATAATCTTTAAAACGATTCAAGTCAAGATCTTTAATCAATCAGCATAACCAAAAATTCATATTTACAACTTATTCTCTGAGGACAATTTTCAATGCAGGAGATTCAAAACCATGCACGATTTCTTCTTAGGCTACTTCTCCTTAAAGTAGACAACATTTGCATACATGCTTGGATAAACTTTATATGTACGAATTCACAAACCATTTCAGGTGAATACTACTGTCACTGTCAAATTCAGATGCTGATAAGGCTTGATCAAAATCCTTACCTTCCCGAAATTGTTTGGAGTCTTTTGTGCAGCAGGCTTCTCAGAAAACGATTTCTTATCAAATTTGTTTAAATCCTCCGAGAATGTCTTATGATATGACAAGAATTCCGCTAGTGATATCGCTTGATAAGCATACGCCTTCTGTAATTTTTCGTAAATCTCTGAAGCACTTTCATGAAGTCGGACACAAAATTTTATAGCATAGCGTTGCTCCAATTTCATGTTGCACTAAAAAAACACACTTCTTCAATGTTTATAGTTACCTTAAAAATAGATATGTATATAAAAGTAAACATACACTGAGACTCAGTCCAGTATGATGTACACTGAAACAATTATACTGCTAACTAAAGGCAAACAAAGTAAGTTTTATTGATTTTTTTACAAAACTAATAGTTTGTTCTCGAGTATTAGAAGAGACCATTCTGTACATCCTGCTGATGTGAGAGACTTTTATAAAAAGTGGTGCAGTCTTTGTGGAAGCCAGCGCTATTGGGGTTGATAGTTTTGGCCTGTATTGCAGAAGGTCTTCGAAGTAACCAAAACCCTACGCCTGTACTAACAGAGTGTTCAAACAACCACAAATGATTGAACCCTTGGGCAAATCAGCTAAATCACCACTGGAAAAATGTCCTCTATATTTTATGCAAAGAACTATAGTATGAACCAATTTTCACTTGATCCGTCCGTGTATAACAAACAACAATTTCCTGCATCTTGCTATCCTTGTATTTCACCTTAAATGAAGTGGTCACTTACTCCAAGTTTTTTTTTAATGAAGAGTATAATGTTAACATATTCAAGAGTTATAATATATTATTTTTAAACAAATACGACTAATTTTTACGAAGGACATACTTCACTACGAATTATATTTGAATGTGCTTATAATATGAATCTTCAATAATATATATACGAAATAATAACAAAATATAAGATATACAGTAGAGTCCTGCTATTCCGAAAATCCGCCTATTCCGAACAGAGTTAAGAAAAAATACTGATTTTTTAAACTTAAAAACATTAGAAATTAAAAAGACGTTTGTGAAAAAACGTAAATTTATTGTTATTCAAATAAGTTAGATGAAAACGCCTGAAACCAAATTGGAATGAAAGCTGGTTTTGTTCCCTTCACGTTTTCCATCCATTTTGCGGGAAGGCAGCTACCACAACAAGCGTCCAATGTAAAGGATACCGGGTCCTTCAGAAAGAAGGAAGGATTAGATACAACAGCCTGGCACTTTTAGTGTTGTTGCTACCTGCCAGTTGCGTTCATCCTTTTTTCTCCTCCGTTTTCGTTATCTCGAACAAATTTTATTTTTTTCTCGATCTTTTTCAAGAAGATGCGGTACTAACGGACAGACTGCGGGATAACAAAACGGACAGTTCGAACCACCTATCCCTTTTCCTTCCGTTTTTAGAAGAAAACAGAATCATAACGCAACGGAAGGAAAAAAAGTAAACCTACACTAAGGCGAGGTCAAGAACATTTGCCGCGACTACGTGTGATATGAGTTCAGTTTTAGCGTTCACCTCCTCGCAGTGTTCGGTCCCAATTAGTTCGGAATAGCGGGACTCTTAAATTATTTCAATACAACAATAAAATAAATGAGTGCCTATAAAATTTGTAAATGTAAAGACAATATATTACATACGTTTATAACAATATTAATGGCTAGGTATTTCACATTTATTTACCAAGAAATAAAAATTTTAAATAATTTATATAATAGCCTAGTAGAAAAATGAAGAAAATCAATCCATGAACATATTTTATAAATATTATTTACCTGTTACTTTTAATAATCACCGTCTAACATCGGTCTACAAATTTATACCGCTCATTCAAGTTAACCAACCATAACACACTAATTTATTTTTATTTGTCAGCAGCTACCAAATCAAAACTGTCCCAAAGTTAACGGCTTACAATTAAATTTACCTCTCGACTTGATGTTGTGCCGTTTAAATGTCCGACTGTGGATCCCCTATGTTCAGACACTGGAACTCCGAGAAACTTTTCCAACTCATCATTTTCATTGGCCAAATCAAATTCATCGTAATCCTAAACAGATGCAAAATATAATAGGAATTTATATTTAATACGTTCAGTAAATAAATACATAACCGACATTACAAATACAGCTAAATTTTGACAACTTATAAAAGGTACTATTATTGTTAATCACTGTTCTGTAATTAGTACAGGCAAAAATACAATTTTCATTGGAATTAGCACATCTAGGTAAAATCTTTTATCCAGAAAAACTCTACCGATTTCCTTCCTCTGGAATGGGTTGGAGTTGGGGATTAAAAGGGTACAAAAAAATTTTTTTTTAGCTTTAGCAGGTAAATGATGAACTTTTTTTTAACAAAAATTAAGTTGTATCTTAAGTAAATACCTTTTTTCAGACCTTGTGTGACCTTCAAGTGCTTAAGGTTTTTGTGTTATTGAAAAATTAAGAAGTAAAAATGCACAAAATTAAAAGTCATGCTAGAAACTTAAAATTTGGTACAGAGGCTCACTTTTTAGCACAAGAATGAAGTAAAAAAATGTTCTTCTGGGGTTAGGGAAGTTTGACTCTCCACGTGTTTGACTGCTCAAAGTGAGAGAGCTAAACTCTATTCTGATTGTTCAATAGAACACAAGAAAATTCTTGGTATGTTTTATTTATTTAAAATAGTAGGTATATTAAATAAAACACCAAATAACTAGTTTTTAATGTAATGATTTGGATTTGATTTATAATCTTTACCTTTTATTATAATTAATTGATAATAATATATAAAACTATTCCAATGTTGTCTTTTTCTGGTCTTTCGTAATTTGAATCGACATTACAGAACCCAAACACATGTTGCCTCCATTGCTACAGTTGAACACACAACGCCGTACATGTGAATGCTCTTCTTTCCATAAACACGAGTTTCAACGCAAGATCAAGCTATCTACTAGCTCTTATTGAAAGCTTATAACTGACTCCAAAGATAATTTGAAGGATTCACAATGTGGTATATTTTAAATGTATGAAACAAATTTGCCGGACCACTTACGTGCAGCCATAAAAGCCTTATGACTCAGTCCTTATTGCAGTGGTGTGTCATAAAACAGTTGAGAGGTGAAGGAAATCAGGGACAGCTATGGTTGTGAGACAACCTAAGCTAGTGCTGATTCGGTCTTGAAAGAATATCTTGCAAATATTCTAAGTGAGTTTAAACACATTTGGGCTTGCTGCCTGGTCGCATAGATATAGAAAATTCAATAATGGAAGAAATGAAAACCGAGTTTCAAGAAATAAGGAAGGAAAACAAAATGTGTCCTTAAAATAAAACACAGATAAAGGGAATCTGCCAAGATATGAAGTTTGTGATTTTGAACAATAGATTTTGAGACAAGAGAGTGTGGAAATGACAATGCTCGGATATTTTGGCCGATATTCGAGCCATTCTCAGTGAGGATGAGATATCAACAGTCAATCTCTTACTACCATATAAGGCCAAAACTCCGACCATTGTAGTGTACATCTTGAATCTTTTCTGTTAAAGAAATCCTTAGGTAGAACCTGTAGAACCTGGGATGCTGCTTCTGTGTGACTCAAAATGTTAGGTTGATTGCCACTGTTATCGTCTGTATCATCATCATTTTCGGCATCTTTAGTCGCAGCAACTATGCCGTGCGACAATTTACAGTCGCACTGACACAATATGCCGTGAATAGCATCTGGCCACGATTACAATATAAAAATACAAATATAGTACAGTACTGTTACGGTATGTGTACTGTACAGTTAGGCTTATAAATGTGCAGTATTATGCCCAGAACTGATATTTTAAGGAAAATAATTACAATTTTAAATGTCGAAAATCATAAAAAAAAATTTTTAATACCACAAAAAACCGGTCCTGATTACTCAGGGATCCGGAATAATGAGGTCCTAAATATCAAGGTTCTACTGTAGTAAGAACATTTTTGGAATTGTCCCTCTAAATTTTTAGATACTTCATTCAGATAATAAGATACTTTTTGATATGTACCAGATAGGCAAACACAAATTAGACTAAATGTTCTTTGTAAATCAGATTCTACTATATACAACTATGCTATCTTAAATAAACTTATCTTTTCCTTACTTGTATACAAAATATAATAGGCCAAACTTATTGAGCTTACTTTAATCTATAGATTAATTAAATTTAACAAATTCAAAGTGTTACTAAGAATCTAACAACCATCACTGATTTATCAAAAAACATATCTTATCAAAAATATTCAATGCATCAGCCCTAAATTGTTAAGACCGTTATTGTGTTAGATAATTATTTCTTAAAATGAGCAGTTATTAGCGTAATATTTGTTTATGACTGAAATCACTGTAAGTCTGGTGTTAATAAGATTAAGAGAATGGTATATTAAATAATAGATTTTTTGGCACTTAGTAATTAAATAAGATGGAAATTAAAGTATTAAGACTAATTAATAAAAATTATTTGTTTTGTGATATCACTCTGAAAAAATTAATACTCTGTTACTTGGTACAGTACTAAGGAGTACGACATAGTTGTGGTGGCGTGTAAGTATTAATTTTTAAAGACTAACACCAGTCTTTACACTGATGTATTTCACTACCATAATATCATGATCAGAATTTGTCTCTTGTTAAAGGTAGTTGATTTTTAAAAACACATTAAAAGTGATAATAAATATGAAAGGACAGTAGCTGAGTTTTTGTATACATCTCATATATCTCACAAGTCAGTGGAATAGTAAAGCTATTTATGAACCCTAAACAATTTATTAAACATACAAGGAAGCACTGTGTCATTTATTTTGTTTGTCACAACTGATCATTTAATTGAATTCCATGTTTAATTGAACCTGGGATGTTTTTGAATGCTTTAAATACTTTGATTTCTTCACTACATTTATCAGTTTTGCATTTTAATTTAGGTGGTTGGAAACGATCACAACCTGAAACTCAATTTTTAAGTTCCTGCTATTCAAACATCCGTGTACTTTCCCGAATTCAAAGCAGATTCTTTAACCCTAGAACTGGCAATGCTATAGCGAAAATTGGGAAGCCGGTTTTTAGCGTTTTGCAAGCATATTTTAAAAAATTCGCCAAAAATAGTAAATGAACCCCAATCCAAAGGTGTTCCATAGCTTTTTTTGTAGAAGAAACTTCAAAGAATTCAAATATGCCACTAAAAACTAGTTTATTTTGAAATTGTAAAAGTTATTAGCTTAGAAAGTAAAAAATGTTCAGAAACGGAAGGAAACAAACCAACTTTATGCCTACATGAAAAATAGTAAAAAGATTTTGTAATTTTTTTCAAAATACACAAAAGTTTTATAATTTAGTTTTAAATAGAAATATGTAAAAATGTATTTCACTTTCACAATTGTTTAGTTCAAAATAACACTTTGAACGTTTTTACTACATAACCTGCAAATCATAACTAATTTCAAAGTGACTAGGCCTATACATTTTTTACTTCAAACAATGTTTTTTTTTATTCCAAAAATTCGAGAATGAAATGTAGAATCGAATAGCATTCTACCCAGTTTCAAATAACTTTACATTTAGTAATGAAAAATCAAAAATTAACAAATCGGCAATTTGACCTAAAACCTTATTTCTAGGCTATCTTATTTCTTCACTTAACATTTTTCTAGAACACTGTTATAAGCCTAATTTCACTCAAACACAATCTACACTTATTTAATTATAACTAAAATACAATATAACACTATTTTATAAACTGTAATAACCATAAAATAACACAAAACAAATGTCATAACTGACACATATCACAAACTCGACGACGGGAATTGACTCAATTTAGCAGTCAACTTTGAGCATACTTTAGTACCAACCTATGAAATCTAAATGTATTGAATTGGACATAGATAAAAACTGTGAAGTTTTCTTTTTAAAACCATGTATTGTACATTTTAGAGATATATCGAATAAGACTGTAAGAATCAATTCTAAACAGGCTTGCATATTGGCCAAATCTATGACCAATTACAAGCTTTCACCGTAAATCCTGTAGAACAGCTGTTTTCAAAGTAAAATGTGATTTGAAGACACCATTTTAAAGAGAATCGTCTGTTGAATTCAATGTTGTTATGATCTTTTTCATAAATGACTTCTGTGAGGAGTTGCAGACCGTTGAAAATGAGACAAAGTCTTGACAGTATACGGGGTTCATTGACGCGTGAATCACAGCTGATTTGCATACTAAAATTTTGAAACGGTGATTACGTATGTAAATATGTTTTACAAAAAAGTTTTAAATACAAAAATTAAAGTTTAATTGATTAGCTGTCCAACGGTGCCGGTTTTATTACGATTGGATAATTTTAAGTGTATTAAATAACAGAATATGCAAATTTATGCAAATTCTCGCTGTTATGCTTCGAGCTTGTTGCGTTATACGCCCGAGAGAGCGTCACAAAGTGCAGTCTGCCATTTACAGGGTTCAGCATCAGAGTCAGATACATAAATGCCTCAACTAAAAGGCCGCCTAGTTTGCTTTTCTTACAAATGTAAACAAGTGTTGAAATATGGGTAAGTAGAAGTTGTGTAAATTGCCGAGTGGTGTTTATAAGTAAGCCATCATAGGAGTACAAGGACAAGATGGGGATAACTGAGAGGAGAGACAAAAGTTTTTAAATAGGGGGAAAACATTAGAAAGAAAGTCTTTTGGGAAAGGTTCTTGGGCGAGATGAGGAGTCTTGGCAGGTAGGTGTCTTCGGTGTAGACGCTGGCGTGGGCGTCAAAGGAGACCAGAGAGGCCAGTGAGGTGTGCCAGCCCAAGTGGACATAAGGACAAGGGAACTGAAGGTGATGGCATAGTTTGTGGATATTAAAGGGACAATTTTTTTATTTACGAAATGTCTGAATTAGAATGTTTCTGTGGGTTGATGTATTATGTAGAGATTATAAATACAGTAGAGCGTTGAAAATTCAAACTAATTGGGACCGAGGGGGGTTCGGATTATCAATTTGTTCGGATTTTTGAAAACAACTAAGAAAAAGCCATTGAGGCTAAAATATATGGCCTTTAATCGATTAAAGTGGTTAAACAGTACAAGAGGTAATGTAATTACAATACAGTATGTAAGACTACTTACATATTATGATTTAGAAGAACCTGCACATACAGTAGGGCTAACATGATTACACTTGTAACTCTCAAATTACAGTACAGTACATAATTAAAAGTTCACTTGTACATTGTAGTTAACACAAACGAAAAAAAAAATACTGTACAGTACACTACTGTATGTACGACACACTGTTATATGATTACACAACGAGAAATAAATATACTTTCTGTATGTTTACTGCTAGCGCTAAAGCAGCTTATTAGCGTGACAGTGAAAATACTGACAGCCAGTCTATTGTGAGGGCGTGTGAGAGCAGGTATTAAGAAGTGTTTAAAAATAGATAATAATGTCAAACTGTGATGAAGATTTTGGTGAAATTTTTAACGATGCAATAATTGGAATTTATGAAAAGGAAAACGAAATTTTTGCAGGGGCTGCCTCAGAACATGTTCGGATTTTTGACGTTTCGGATTATTGATATTCGGATTATTGATGCTCTACTGTATGTATATTTAATAGAATTCATATTTGGGGAGTAGATAATTGTACTCAGTTTTGCCCGTTGTGTAGATTTAGACTAAGGTTTATTATTGTAGTTAACACACAGTGTAGAATTAAATGTATTCAGTACCATCAAATAAAATAGATGTTTATATAGACTCGAATATAATGTATGAAATATGTTTATAACCCTCTCACTAAAATTAGAGCTACCAAGCAAGTAGCCACTACATAATAGTAACACACGATTATATATCAGCATAAAAACTAACAATTACAATTAACAACTAACAAACAATTAATTGATATGTAACAGATTATAAAACCAAATTTAAAAACAGAATTTTTTATACAAAATTAGATATGAAAAGACTAAATTAATATTTTTAGTCATCTTTTAGTTATCTTCATTATCTTGTTGGCCACTTCTTTTTGTTATCTACATAAATGGCCTTCTTGAGATTATGCCCAATTCTGAAGCCTACGCTGATGATACAGCTATTCTTTGTGATGCTGATGACCTGGCCAACGCTGAATGCTATACTTACTCGTGACCTTCGGATTGTTAAGTGCTGGTTGTATGAAAATAGTTTGTCATTAAACATAGTAAAGTCAGTCTGTATGACTTTCGGCAATTACAGTGACTCTGTACCAGGAAAATTTACTATTTCTATAGATAATTGTGTTATTGAAAGAAAGAGATGTATTAAGTATCTGGGTTTGCTAGTTGATCAATGTGTTAAATGGGCTGATCATGTCAATAGTATAATTGGTAGGACTAGGTACTTATTGTATATTTTTGCTAGACTTAAAAAAAGTCACTAAACTGAGTAATTTGTTAACAATTTATCATGCTCTTTTTGCTAGTATAGCTACTTATGGAATTTTGGCGTGGGGTAATGCATATAGTAATGTTATAAGTAAACTAGAAAACTTGCAATATAGAATTTTTTAAATAATACTCCCTAGTCAATATGAAGATAGACCACTATTAATAAAGCAAAGTTTTGTCGTAGAGTCATTAATGTTTGAGTATGTTTTTCTTAGAGATACTTTTTTAAATAGCAGTGGAATAACTAGAAGTAAAAATTTAATATTACCAAAGAATAAATTAAATGTTGGTAAGAAAAACTTTCATTCATTATGTTGCTTTAAAAACTTTTAACATGTTACCAAAGACGCTTAAGAATATACAGCTAGGTAGGAATGGTATTAAAAAGAAATTGAAGAGCTAGATAGTCGAGGCAAATCCCAATTTTGAATCGTGATCTATAAATTGTATTATGTCGAGGTTTTAATTTTTTCTCTCTCTTGTCTCCTATTAGTTTTAGTAATATCTAATTTATTAGTTCTTAAGCTTTAATATTAAGTCTCCCACTCCCACATACAGGTACTTGTACCTCCGGTGGGATTGCTACAGGCCTAGAATTGGACCAGTGGTAATATATGTGTATATGTATGTATGTAGTATATGTAGGCTATGTATATAGTGGAATAAATAAATTCCTATGGAATGTTATCTTAGATACTCACTCCGCAATAAGCATCTTCATTAAAAATTTGAGGAGGCAGTGGATGTTTCGAATCTCTAGCTTTACTCTTCTGTTGCATAAACTCTTTGTCAGCTTCTTTACCTGGTTCCGTGATATCAATACAGTCGTACCCAATACATTTACTTTCAAGAATCATAACAACTCTTTGCTGTCGTTTCTTTACCTGAAATTGACATACAGAATGTACAAATTAATTACTGTATTAATAATTACGTTAAAAATAATCATCTATTCTAATATTATTAATGTTATAAAGGGGTAATCTCTGGAACTATACTGAACCGATTGAAAAAAATAGTTTTACTAATAAAAAGTTACACTATCCCTGAGTAACATAGGCTATAATTCATTTTGATAAAAACATTTCTATTACAATATTTGAAAATTTAGTTGGAAAAAATCTTAGGTTAGGCCTAGAATGATAAACCAAAACATGTATTTACATTTATTACCATAGCAACCAATAGAATAAAATAACAGATAAAACAGCTGTTTACTCTAATATTTCCATTAACAGCTGATGTCAAACTTTGAAGCAATTATTTGTATTTCTAACTTTTAGGTTAGGTTTTTATTAAAGTGTGGACCTGAGCCTTGCTGGATCTTTTAACATTTATTATAACTGTTGTTATAAAATATAGAAATAATTTTTATTTTAACATCATTATTTACCATCTTAGCTTTTGAGTTGTTATTAATCTGACACTTTTATTATAAAGAAAACATAACATGATTTTGTGTGTATAGAAGGTTCCTACGGGGTTGGCGTGGGGAGCATGCAGAGAAGTTTTCCCTAGTTATAAATAAAAATAATGTTCAGTAAGTTTTGTATCATATTATTAATGTATAGGCCTACACACTATATGATTCAGCGCTTTCTACCTTTTCCTTCAAAACTTCTTCTTTTTCTGTAAGACGCTCTTGTACTCAAAATAATCAAAACATGTTGGTTTGATTGTGTTAGTAGTGTACCAATAATTTTATTGAGATACAAGGGAAAGTTACAAAAGTATCGAAATTGACACATGAATTTTAACCTATGCAAAGTTTTACCTAATAGGCTACAATTCTAAGGTAAAAAAGTATGTTTTTTAGATTCAGCTCTTGAGCGCTAAATACATGCCATGAAAAGTGATGAATGGTATACAATATTTTGTTTTTTTTTGTTGTTTAGTGTCCGAACCAAAATAGGCCGGATGAGAACAAAACCTCTTTTAAAAAAAAATAGTAAATAACACTGAATTTTGGAACTTAACAAAATTATTTTACAGAATTGTCAAGGACTGATGTTACTGATGAACTGTAATTTATATTTTAAATAATTGAAATATGTGAAGTGAGCGGTAACTAAAGACTATATGAAATTGAGTCATTGGAATATTGTTTTCTGGATGGGGTTTGGCCAATGGTATAAATGTAGGCCTATTTTTATTGAAAACAATTTACATTATTGAATTACCTACTACAGAAAAGAGAAAATTTGTGTAATCTTTAGGTTGTCAACTAACATGATGAGATAACCCAAACATTACAAAATAGATACCACTACAACAACAGGATCTAATTAAGTTAATTTGTCAAAAATTGTCTCAACTGTTGATTGTTTCTTTTGTAAAAAAACTTAAACAACTTGTAATATTATGATAAACCAGTTTCTTCGATTCTATTGTACGCCCAATCATCCTCCCATATATATTTAAAACTTAACGGTAAGACTTTCTCCACCGATGGAGAAAGTCTAACTATTAAATTTCAAAACTATTATTGTATGTTTTCTTTCAACAACCTGCATTCTCTCATCTTAAATTTTTATTAGATTTGAATGGTTAAAACTAGTTACATATATGCATGGTATACATACTCTGATCAGTCAATAAAATTTAGAAATGAAATCGGTATTTTGGAATTGAGGGGAAAATTCCAGGAAAGAAACCTAATTTTAAAGGACATCACAGAAAATTCAAGGATAATTCCAGGTTTTCCAGGACAACAGATGAAATTCCAGGTTTTCCAGGAAGCGTATGAACCCTGATACTGGAAAGTTGACTTGTTTCTAAAGTTGCAACAAAATGTATTTATTTCTTGGTCAGAAAATTTTTGCCCTCTGAAAGTTGTAACCAATCTGATCTCTAAGCATAACATTTAATATGACCATCCATAGTTAAAATCCATTATTTTAAATAAAAAATAATAGTAAATTTATCAAATTCATTTTATAATATAGCCCTGGAACCCACAAAAACATCTGTTTAATCTTTTATAGATTATTAATTTAAAGTTCTCACCTATCAACCTAAAATCAGCATCCAGGTTACTATTTCATGTTCATCATTTAATTATACAGGCTATATAATTATAAAAGCTAAATAAAACATCAAAGATTTGTTGTTGGTATTTATGGTTTTTTTGAAGACACATAATATAAGTACGGTACATTAAAAATTGAACATTTGGATCAAAGAAGCAATAGCATACAAAATACAGAATTATTTATTTCCAAAAATGTTTATTTTCCAGTCAGTAAAATTTTTTGAAGATGTCCCTAAGTATTGTATAGTTACAATGTTATGCACTTTATTACGAAGAAAATCCCGTCGATAGCAAACAAAGTTGTACCGTACTTAAATGTCATAGAATCTTCTTAATTTAATTGAATTTCATTTTATACAAAACTTATATGAAAATCTGGTATCAAAATTACGGTATAATCTGTATAACAAAATGTCAAAAAAGTTAAACAAATTTTTTTTACAAAAAAAAGAAGATATTTTAACCTGATAAACAGATTGTAATAAATGTTCACAAAAATGTTAATTGAAAAACCTACACTTTAAAAAAAAGTTTACACTATGATCATTTCTCAATGGCGAACTTAAATTTTTTTATAAATTTCCAATTGTGGTCATGAAAGATTTAAAAAAATGTTATCATGTACTTATGTAATGAAAATACATATTTTCTCCAATTTTTATAAAGATATGAAGATCTGATGATTGCATTATTAGTAAAAAATAAAATAAATCGAAAAATTTTGATTTTTTGTGGTTAGGATCTACTTTTAATGTAACTATTCCCCAACAGTTCGAGAGTCTATTTATTTAGAGGTATTTTTCTTTTTCTACGATCAATAGAACCGGAGATATTTAAAAAATAGCGGAGCGATGCACTTGGAATGCATCAACAATTTTGCTCGCAAATATCAAGAAGCCGTTGCCTGATTTTGCCGAGATTTTTGGTTTCGACTCTTTTGCATGTACAAAAACAAAATGATATATTTTTTAAATCAACTTCCCGATTTCATCACTTTTCATAAATTTTTTTTACTTATTTCCCTCCACTAATAATGCATAAAACATAAGAAAACATTTAATTCAAATCAGGTTTGAAGTTTTTAAAATTATCAAACACACAAACTTTTTTAAATAATATTAGTATAGATCTCAAGGAGCTCATCTAGATTTTAATTATCGAAATTAGACAACTACAGTGTAGTTTTGTTTCATTGGCTGTTAAGAAGAGAGATTATTTTAAAATGATCACCCTACTACAGCTTCTAAATGTACATTTAGAAAACTGACCTCCCAACACTATCTTCTTCCAATGAGATTGTATATCTCAGAATGATGAGGGTCATAGCTACTGCTCCTCTTTAAACTGAGGATATCCTTGTATGTGGTCATGCGAATCATGCTAGTGATAAATATGTCCTATTTTAATATAGAGGTTATTTTATCATGTACTCTATTATTAGTATTTCATGAACTATTGTCCTAAAAAAACAATTTAGAAGGGAATTACTTTACGTATTCTTCATGAATTTTAAAAGTAATTTTTTTACATTTTCTATTGGAAAACATTTCTTGAGTATTTGATATAAATCCACTCATTTAGGCAGGTTTATTAAGTTTTAAACGTTCACAAATTTAAGGTATAGTACATACTGTTGGAAACCTCATGTTTAAATGTTTTAAAAGACTTTTTTATTAAACTATTTATACTAACGTCTGTTGGTTCTTGGTGAAATTCCATTATAAATAAATGAATGAAAACTTTTTGTAATATTTCACAAATCTCAGTGAAATATTACAATTTTACAATATTACACAAATTTTCACAAATTTAGATTTTGTGAAATATTACAAAAAGTTTTGATTCATTTACTTTTTTTATTCTTGAGCATTTTTTATAAATCCTAAATGAATATTTAGGCAAGTTTAACAAGTTTTGAACTTTCACAAATTTAAGGCACGGTGCATTTTATTTAATGTTTGGAAACCTAATTTTTAAAGACTTTTTATTCTTTAAATACATTTATTTAGGTAGGTTTTATAAGGTTTGGAACTGTCACAAATTTAAGGTATGGTGAAATTCCTTTAGGCCTACTGTTTGTGTTTGGCTATATTTTACTTGAAATTGATTTAGTTGTTGATCTATTTTGCAATTGCCTTTACTAAATAAATCATTTTTGCGACCATGATAGTTCATTCACTTTCTAGATAGGCCTACCATACAGATTTTATTTATGCTTATAACTGCAGGGCATTTAAATTAGCTTTTATCTGTAGGTTTAAATTATTTTAATTTTAGTTCTACATTGTCATAATTACACTTTCTAAGAATAAGTCTCATTATATATGTTTAACTTAAAGAATGCAATAATGGGAAGTATAGAAAATCAACTCATAAAATTACACCAAATTTCAAAAGTTTTTAAGCGTCAATTCCTACAATGAGTAGGCTTATAAAAACATATCCAGAAATTAAATTTTAAGAGATTTTCATAAGAAATTTTAAAATTGTCAGCCATACTGGAAAATGGCAAAACTTTTCTGAAAATTTTTAAACACACTTTTAAAACTCATGAAAAAGTAACAAAGTTTGCCCCATTCAAGGTTCCTATTTTATAGGTTCAGTAGTTAACGAAGACACCAATAATGCACGATTTACTATATGCTGTCCCATATACATACATATATACATTGGCCACCTCATATTTTTAATATTAATCTTAATAATATAGAATGTGTGTGTTTTGACTAGTTTTAAATCCAACCATTTTTGTGAGTTCCAGTAGGCCTACCTTGGTAAAAATAAAATTCCTTATTTTGAACTCAACGTAGCTTTTTCCAATTTCTCTTCAGTTCTTGAAGGATTTGATTTACCTACCAAAGAACCCCAACTAAATTTTCATCATAAAGGGTAGAAAGTGAAGTTTTATGAGACTGTCCCACACAAATGGGCAAACTTTCCATACAGTACATCACTCATCACTCCACATAAATGCATAGGCTACAACATTTTCAACTAAGCTATAAGCTATTATACAAGTTTTCACTTGCTGTAATATGAATTGCTGGCAGAAACATTAACATTTATTGCTGAAATATCTGGTGAGAAATGATTGGGCTAGCCTATTTCATCCTTTACCTCCTACCGATGCCAGATTTTGACCACCTTGTTAAATGACAGTAACAATGTTTGTTTAAAATATGGATAGGCCTACTACTGTACCTATATAAATTTCATCTACAGAAAATATTAATGAAAGTAACTCAATTCCAGTAAATGACTCAAGAACTAACTAGGTCTTCTGTAACTTACACAAAACCTAAATTAAAACAAACTAAGGTAATGTGTCAAAACTACAATGAGTAAGATACGTTTTATGAAAATATAATAATGTGCCTTAAAACTTGGCACCAAATGAGAGGTTACACATTTAAGTGCCATACTTATTTTTCAAGCTAACTTGAACTGACTTACAGAGAAGACCTACTCATTTAAATTAATAGGCCTACTGACACAATCCATTTAAAGAAAATGATTCATTACTCACTAAAGTAAAACAAAAGGCTAGGCAATTCTGAATCATCACCATTTGACCACTATGTAGGCTACACTATTCTACTTTGTACAGTGCAATACAATACACAATTTATAAAACAAACTTACTTTGATTGAGAAACAGTTATCACAATAAAAGATATTTCATGAACAATGTGATGAAATAAATAACGCCCACTACAAAAACACACATAAGTGAATAAAAAAAAATTAGACAAGGATGTGGTGTACAGAAAAAACAAAACAATACAATACTTATACAAAAAAATAAGTATTGATTATAAACCAGGGAAAAACCGTTTTAAATACCGTAATAGATAATAAATTCTTAGCAGTTTACGAGTGGTCGGAAAATGTCGTTAATGGTGTAAGTAATCAAGGAAAAATCGACAGAGTAAAAGTCCCGGAAGGGGGTGGGGGTCGTAGTATATAAGTGTTTAGGGGTGTATATTCGTTTTTTTTCGAATTGCGGCTAAACTATGCATCAATCGAAAAAAAAAAAATAGATAATAAAAATATCTAAAACTTTTTAATTGGATGACCATAACATGAAAATTATCAAAATAAATTTACGCCTAAAAAAACCTATTTTTCGTTTTCAATTTATAATTATCGTCAAATGTTTTATATTTTAATTAAAATCGGTGAAAATGTTCTTTTTTGTGTTTAAAACAAGTCCAAATTTTTTCAAAGCAAAATATTAAATTTTCGAAGTTTTACGAAGAAAATTATAAAAAAGACCTAATTTTCAATCAAAAAATTTGGTTAGCAAATTTTCGATTTTTAAACTTTACCAGTGCTTATTATTTTTGTTGAAATCTCTACTTTAATATAGAATTAAAATATAACTAGTGGCTTGTAGGGGCAATACCCCCTATATATAGGCTATATATTCTAGTAATTTCTTAAATAAATTATTAGTCTCAAAAGTTATTACTATACTTTTAAGTTATTGTTTGTTATTTGTGAATATAATACGCACAATAACAACAAAAACACAGCTGCAATAAAACACATTACAAAACTGCACATTCTGGCAGGCCAGTTTTACCGAATAGGCACGGGCCTAGAGCGCTAGGCAATTGACATTTTTGGAGGGGCGCAAAGAATGGAAAAACAAACAAAAAATTGCCGTGGTTTTATTAGAACGATATTGATGGGCAAGACTTTGCCCAGGAATGTAATCAATTCAAACAATACATGGTTTTGGAGAACCTTTCTAAGATCAAAGAAATATACGCCTACATAAAATCAAACAGATTAGAGAGCACTTTCCCCAATTTGGAGGTCGCTCTCAGGATATATCTAACCTTAGCTTTGAAAAGAGTGAAGTCAGAAATTAGATCGTCGATGGTTGATGAAAAGCTTAATGGCTTATTGTTGCTGTGCACCCAAAACGACATTACTTTAAAATTAGACTACAAAAACATTATTGACGACTTTGCAACACGGAAAACCAGAAAAAAAGCTATTGTATGAATCTGTGTAGTCAGTCTAGTGGTAAGCCAACAAACCAAAAATAATCCAAAGAAAATGTCAAAATGTAATTAAACAAATACTGAAAATAATGTAAATACTTCAAATGTAAAGAAGGGAGGGTGGGTGGTCCGTTATGCCGTTAGGTATTTTACACGCATTCCCACCGGAGGCCAGTAGACCTCACGGCTACCGGTTGCCAGTCCGGGACACTGGATAATGGGAACGCTCTCGAAAAAAAAAATCAGGATAATTTGTAAAGGAGAGTTAAGGGACATTAAGTCTAAAGTCCCTCCCGAACCAAAACTGGCATTTCAGACTAAATCTAAATTTACGGGGTATAGGCGTTATGGTAGGGCTGGTGGGGGAGGGCGTGATCAGCTGGCAGGGGTATGAAAAGGGGCGCTACTCTTCGTTGTGCCTAGGGCGCTGGCAGGGTGTAAAACGGGCCTGCATTCTGGTGTTGTTAAGGTAACTTAGCTGATTTCCAATTTATGCAATCACCAGTTTTTAACACTAAAATCACCTGATTTACACCTATATATTCCCATGCTATTTAAATAATAGTAATACTAGTTCATAATAATAATAATAACTGCTTTTTGGGGGTTTTTTGGCCATAAAGGGGGTTGTTTTTCAAAACCTTTTTTCATGCATCTATACAGAAATAATTGACATGTTTGGTGCAAATTTGTTCGAAATCGATCAAATAGTTTTCTCTGTAGATAATAATAATAATATTTATTAGTTAATCTCCTACTAATAAATCACCTCTCCTACTCCACCTACAATTATGAAGTCACAGTGAATCTGTTTAATAATTTAAATATGTTTGTGAGAAAGTATGTGCTAGTTCCTGGTACCGTTTATTTTCGAAACGATGCATAGTTTAGCTGCAAATCGCAATAAACAAATTTGCACCCTTAAACACGTTTATACTACCACCCCCATCCTCCCTTCCGGGACTTTTACTCAGTCGGGTCGATTTTTCCTTAATTACTTACACCATTAACTACATTTCCTGAGCATTTGTACACTGCTAAGAATTTTTATTGTGTTAAACATGATTGGCCCTGGTCTATAAGGGCCAGTTGCTGGACCAAATCGAATTATAACTGCAGAATATATTCATCTACAAACTTGGTGAAATAAAGCCTTGGAAAAAATTACCATTTCTTAAAAATTCTACAAGGAAAATTACTCTTTAGTTTCTTCAAAAATGTTTTTCTTTTGCCCATTTCAAAAGTGATATATACAGACGAAAACCCAGTTATTATCACTTCTTATGTCATTTTAAAACGGAAGCATGCGCTTGTGGACTTGTCTATATTATATGCTATGTATCGCCTACTATTCCCTCTCCACGCTCTGACTTGTGTCTATGCAAAAAGTTCGTGTCGCGAGATTTCAGAACATAGTCACAAAGCGAAAGTGCCCATCAGGCCAATAGAAGTTATCACTTCAAAAACTGCTCAAGTAAAACTATAAAAAAAATTTAGGCCTATTTATAATGTACCATATTTAGTTGGTTTTATTTTTTTAAAAAACCATGCAAATCTGAGACATAGAGGTACCCTATAATGAATAATATCTGAATCATAAAGAAACGAAGGAAGAGCTGGCAGGAGCTTGCTGAAATTATTTTTGGTTCTAACATTAAAGGACAGTTTATGTTATGCCATTATTGAATGTTGTAAGCAAAATAATGGTTAACATAGAATTCAATAAATACTGTGCTCTATCAGGTAAAGACTTTATATTCCTTTATATAGGCCTAGTATTAAGTTGTTCTTTTTTAAAACTATCGTTTACATTCAACATTGGGTTGCATTAGTGTTGTCCTAATGGCTACACCATTTTTGGATTGTAAGTACAGTAGGCTAATAGTTGGGAGTGCAAAATTGTTCGCGTCGGCAACTGTCGTTGCGCGGACCCCGCTGTGTTCAAAGTGTTTCGCGGGGAAATTTATCGTATGTTCCCCTCCTGCCGCAGCCATTACTGGACCAGCAAACCACGCCCTTTGACCAAGGTTGCACCCTCCCCGACATTGATGCCATAACACTCCTAACATACGACAATTTAAAACCACAAATCTTCTCATTGTTAGTACTTTGTGAATATAATTTGATACAGGTAACATATATGAATTCTTGAGAGAGTAAATTTAATTATTTCTATGAAGTTGTAAACTGTAAAGAGTAGATTGAATAATAAAAGTTATCCTATATCGACTGTGTTTTGCAAAAAGGGCGAATGGGACATTTTTTGGATATTTGACTTAAATTTTTTTTAAATTTCCATATGTTCTAAAGAATATTTTGCCAAAAGGATGAACATCTAAATATACAAATTAATTTAATATAAACATTTTTATAAAAAGACAGAAGGGCGAATGTACAAATTCGTGAAGTCTAAAAGGGCGAATATGCATAAGATTAACATTAAAATAGATGTTCACTTACACTGCCTTAAGCTCATCGCTCAATATATACCTACGTCCCATTCAAGAAATCAATTGTTTAGTATTTTTTTCCTGGTTTTTTTTTAGTAAATATATATAGATATATAAATGTTTTAGTAAAATTATGCAAAACAGCCCCAGCCGGAGACCAGATATCTAGTCATATCCCGTCAGCTTGGAAGCGAGCCAACCACCGTTTGCTTTACTTCCGCCCTCCTACCCTCAAACCACAGATATGATTAGATATCTGGTCTCCCTAACCTAGATTCGAACTCGGCATCTTGTGATCAGAAAGACGCTTCGTTACCACTAGACTACGGCTTCATGAAAGAAAAATGACAAATTAACAAAACTTCAGTTACTTTACTATCGGTATAAATATTCCGTGTAAAGTAAAAGATAGTTTGTCAGCACCATCTAGGAGTGGTTATAGGAAGTTTGTTTGGTTCTAATTAAGTGAGTCAGTATGGTTTGTATTCGTGAGATGTTTATAATTACTTAGCTCGGTACTAAGTTAGTCTGTATAGTTTGTATTGGCGAGACTTTAGAATAACATGTGAAAGGTCTACTACATGATATCATACTATATCAATGCAGACGTCGCAAATTTCGAGTTTTTCTGAAAACTTAAAAAAAATTAAACAGTTGTTTGAGCTTTTTTTTGTTACTTATTTATGTTTGAAATGAGTAGTGTTATGTTTACTTTACCTCTTTATCATAAAAAACGAAAGGGCGAATAGTTTAGACCTTTAATTTGAAGTACAATAAAGCAAAACCAGGGGTTTTCTTTAATTAAAGTTGTACAATATAAGCAACTTGTATGTAAGTATTCAAATAGTAAAGTAATATCGTTTTTTGCTCATACTGAACAAACTTTAAAATGTCCCATTCGCCCTTTTGGCAAAACACAGTCGATATATATATTAAAATATACTGGTGTTATTTAATCCAAAGATTCTGAGTTAACCACTGGACAGATTTCTTTTTGTTTGTAACAAAAGAAAGGTTAGGTTAGGTACACAATACGATAGTTTCTGATGGTTCCATAATTTTACTCAACAGGCTGGACGTAGGCAGAACTGCTGTTGTTATTTACAGAGTGGGGACGAGGGCGGGGTCTGCTGGTACAGAAATGATGGTGGCAGGAGGTGAAAGACGATCAATTCCCCCGCGAAACATTTTGAACACGACGGGGTCCGCGGGTTGACTGTTCCTGACAGAGGGTTTTCTATCTAACCTAATAGCTGACAGGTTTAATTTTAGGGGCTCAAATTATTTTTATACTCATGTACCAAATTGAGGGCTACAAAAATACTATTGTGGATTTTAGGTAGGCCTAAGCCTACTATTTAATTTGCCCAGAATAAAATTTTTGTAAGCCTAAATAACTTTCACTGTAAGCCTACACCTTGTTAAAAACACAGTAACGGACGACTATTTCAAAGGGAAATAAGTAGTGCTACCATACTTTATGCACACTGTAACAGTTAGGTCAATTTGATATGCTATATTTATAAGATCAGTAAGTTACCGCGGCGAAACTCTATTTGTTGAAATTTAGTCTTAGTAATTTGTGTATACAATCTTTAGAATATGTACATTATTAGAACATGATAAATATAGGCTATTAGGTTCGAGGTTACGTTTAAGAACACTTCTAATAGACATATCTGTTTTAAATTTGATATAGCCTACTTATCCTATTTTACAAACTAAAACTGGTAGCAGGAGATAAACTATGTTATTGCTTTATACCTTTGCTAAAACTAACAACGCATATGTGTCACGAGAAAGAAAAGCAAGCGAAACACGGTTTAACTTTATCCATTTTTTAAATGTAGCCTATAGCTTTTTTATAATATGGATTTTATAAAATAAGAGAGACTTATACAGTTACGAAAATTTCAAGACTAGGTTATTCAATAAATCTTAAAGTAGTAAGTCGTAGGCCTACTAGTGCCACCAAGCAACCTAAGCTGAAGCATGTTATATTCAACTTCATAGAGTAGGCTTATATAGGTAGAGCTAGCAGGAGGTAAGTTTATGTTCAAGACGGTTGGTTTTTCTATAAACCTTAGTCTATTTTAATTTTGTATAAATACAGGGCATCTTAGGCTAGTTATAGTTTGATTATTATAGCGTGTGTATCACTTAAGATGGCGACTTTGTCGTTGAAACGCATTTGAGTAGTAAATAAACGAAAGTTGTGATATCTTTATACACAAGTTTTATTCTATCAAGGTTAGTCATGTTTAAGTGTCTTATAATTTAAAAATCACACAGTAGTAGGCCTAATATTATTATGTTAAAAACTATTTGTTTACTAAATAAATGTGAAAAAAACAAATCACTATAATGTAAAAAAATACGGTGCAACTTTACTATTCGACTCTGGATTGAATCAGTCAGAGAACTTGTTGGTATATTTTCAGCAATTGCTTGCAACGCTGACTTGGAATCGACCAAAATCACAGTGTTGTTATTCATCCATGGCCTCATTATTATCCAGAAGAAGTATAAAATAATCAAGCATAGGCCTATTACCAAGAAAATAGTCCTGCAGTATATCCTATCACATGTGGGCATTCAAGGCAATGAGCGGGCAGACGAGTTGGCCAAATGAGGAACTCACGTAAAACAGAAACCAAGAAGAGTACTCACCTTGGAAGCAAGGATCGGCGAACTGGATCGAACATCTCATCTTGAGTTCACCAATAAAGTCAAAGAGGACATGAGGAACAAGTCCTATGAAGAGGTATCCGACTTGTATGAAAAGGTCAGGGACTTACAGAGGAGGACGTCTGTCGCGATTTTCCGACTTACAACTGGACATGACTGAATGAATGAACACCTAAAGAAGATAAAGATTTTGGATTATGACAACTGCACATTGCGTGAAAGCCCAGACACTATCATGAACAAGGACCATCTCTTGGTCTGCAGAGAGTTCAGGATGAAGAGAAGTGGAGGAGAAAAGACCTCCCTGGTCTCTACTGGGAAGCAAGATCTAAAATGACAACAACAACAACTGTTCAACTCTAGGCTAACCTATGGCAACAAAAATGCAAAAATAATAATAAAAAAATACCTAAAAGGCTATAACCTAACCTATTTAGTCACAGTATGTTTACCTGTATTCTACATTTCACAGTAGAATGTAAAACAACGTCGTTGTCTGCAAAAATATAAGGCTAGGGTCGAATAGTAAAGTTAAGTCAAAAATACAAAGGCCTATGATGTAGCCTATAGGCCTATAAATATATTAAATTTGAGGTAGTCTATTTAATTTTACTATGTTATAAACACCAACAAGTAGAGTTTATGTTAGATTAGGCTAGAGTTTAAATACCTATACATTTTAATAAAAGTTAATCTGATAAGTACATTGTTTTAATACATTTGCGAGAAATTTGTATTAAGAGTTAGTTTAGGATAAGCTTGAAATA
>JAGFPH010000494.1:465991-476335 GCA_018207615.1 Philaenus spumarius
ACCCAACTCTGAATTAATATCAGTGTTGCCAACTGCCAATCGAATACTAAACCCAAAAAATATATACAGTAATTTTAAGTTATAATTTTTATGGAATCAGTCCAAATTGGAAAGCAGTTAGTTGATTTATTTTATTTTGAATGCTTGTTGATAAATTTGTATCGTTGTTTATTTCATAACTGCATTTTTTTAAATTAATATGATGGAAATAAATTAATCCCTGAAAATTGTAACAAAATATCATAATTATTAATTAATATTATTTTAAATACCGTAGTTTTATTAATATCTTCAAAATATTTCCCCATAAAGCTATCTACATTGAGTTGGTTTGATTTACGCCTTATAAATTAATAAATTATTGAACTAGTAAGCCCCCGTGAAAAATGGCATGCAGATTTACTAGATACACATTAGAAACGTATAATGTATAAAAAATACTATTAAAAACAACAAACTTTACCTAGACCTATATAACTATGTTGAGGAAATTTTTAACTAGGTATTAAATGCGTACAATAATTTTATTATAAGGATTATAAAATTGTAGGCCTGTTTGTTAAAATGTTGTACGTATGTACATTATTATATATCAAAATAAAGGTAAAGATAAGTTTTTTAATAATTGTTTTTTATTTCGTATTTATATATCAAATGATTTAGCAATTATTAATATTATAATGAAGAAATTAATAATGGAATAAGTTATTCGAAGATGTACGAATATTTCCGAAGTTAAACGAATGGTATATATCTTACATTTTTATAAAATTAATTTATTATTGATGATAAAAGGTTGTATTTATAGTCATCTTATAACCTCAAAGCAAATCTTATAACGTATTATAGCATACATTAGTTCTATTACTTTTATTTATTAAAAAAAATAACAATACAAGTAATGACATTATTATTATTGATTGAACTCCGTACTCTACTTTTATAGAATTTGATACTGTACTGCTTTGATTTGTTTAACCTCACCGTAGTTCTAGATTTTACCGCTAGGTATCAGACAATGTACAATAGCAAAACTTTCCTGCAGTCAAACAATAAACGAATGAATTAATTAGATGCTCAAAAGTTAATTTTACTGTAATGTTATTGACTAAAACTCAGCAATAATTAAAGTTACAAAAATGTAACAAGTTTTAACATTGTGTGCTCTATTATGACAAAATGCAATAATTATTGGAGCCAAGTATGATTTAAAAAAAGTACACTCAAGGTAGAACATTTATGATATTATTATAATTTGATTTTTCCTCTTAAAAAATATGATTTTGTATTTGTTCTTAAAAATTGGTAAAGTTTTTACAAGATTGAAAATATTCCAAGGTTTAAAAATTTGTTGATAATAGTTCTCGTAAAAATCACTAAATTGTAATAGTTTTAAATTTAAACACTGGTCGCAGCACTTACAATAATGACAATTTTTACGAAAGAGTTGGCAATAACCTGGCCAGGTAGCAGCACTTAACTTGATGTAAGACAAGTTTGCTACGGAAAGGGTGTTACGTCCAAAATGGGCTACAACGAGTTATGTAAAAAATCAAGGGCTACATTTGGGTATAGTGAATTAAGTCCAATTAAATTTCTGATCTGAAATAATCACTTATGAAACTGTGTTATATTAGAAAGAAAACACATTAAAAGAGTATTATGTCGCAATCGAAACTTTAAAAATAAATAACCGAGAGGTCACACGTAATTAGTCCTTTGCATGCTTCTGTTTCTGTCACTTAACGTCTAGAAAGACTTAATTTTCATTATTAAAATATTGATGAAATAATACTGTTTATGCAATAGAATATAAAGGAATCATTTAATTTGGGGCTTCGTTAATAATTAAAAACAAACAGTAAAAGTTTAGTTTTCTTTAGGCCTATATTTCATTTCATGTTAGTTGCTGATTTGATTATTTTGTAGCTAACAGTTATTTGACTTCTGGTGTCAAGCTTATGTTTTTGTAAAACTTAGGCGAGAAAATATAGGCCTACCTTTATTAGTTAACGAATTCAGTAATGTTTTCTATAATTAGTCCAGGATCTGAAGCGGGTTAAGTATGCATGGAAAGCCTGACGCAATTTTATTTCTGATTATTGTTATAGGCACTATAGTGATCATGAAAAGTCATGTTGTCGCCCCCCAGCGTGGTCGACATCGCAGGGGGGAGGGGGGATATGGTGGGGGCGCCGTTTATTAAAACCCTTATAACTTGAGAACCGTTCAAGATAGAACATTGAAAAAAACGACAATATACTCCATAAAATATGAGCTTCAAAAAAGGATATTACGTTTATAGTCGTATAGTTGTTGGTTTATGAGTAAAGAGCATTTTTATTGGTAAATTAACAAAAATGGTGATTCAAATAAGCAAAACCAATAGTTTTGTACTAAGAAAGTCACTAAATAGGTCAAATATAGACATTAAAGTTATTAAAAGTGCTTCAATAAATTTAAGAAAGCATGTTGAACAGTTAATGCTACTGTAGAGATGTTTTATACGTAGCAGTGATATGTACAAGTGCTCCGCGCGCCCACATTTTTTACCTTGTTCTAATTTTTAGTATGTAGGACTGGTTTGACAAAAAAAATCATTCAATCCTTTTTACTTACCCCTTCCCCCCTCCCACCACTAAACTCGACGTTATATCGAAGGAGGCTTTTTACCACATTTAGAGCAAAGGGTAATGAACAACTTCAAACAATGAGACCTTTGTTTTTTTTTATTCTCAGTTTGGGTCTAATTTGACTGTACTAGAGAGTGTTTGCGTGGTTCCGCTTTTCAATGTTGACAAGTTTCAACCATCTGAGGAGGAAAGGGCAGTGAATTAGAAAAAGAACTTACCTCAATCCCAGGCTCTTCAAAGAGGTGCCGAATATAATATTTAGGTATTTATTATGTTATATGTAAATTGCTAAATATAAATTTTTGAGGTAATGTAATTTGATGTTATTGTATGTAACTGTACCCTAGTACTAACAACTTAAATTTTTCAACTACTTAAATTTTTTTTACATTCCATAATATTACTTATTTCTTGGAAGTGTACCCGAAATTTAAATAGCTGTATCTCAGAAGCTATTCATGGTAGAAATCCCATTCTTGTCACATATTGAAGTTATATTTCTCTAATTTAAAATTAGTCCTTATCAGTTTTGCTGAAAAACCCTTGTTTCACGGTGAAAAAACACAAATGCTATCTAAAAACTAACAATTTTTGAAAATTGCTTGAAATTTGAATGGTTGCAACTCGAAAAGTATTATCCTCAGGAAGATGATTTTCATTAAAAATTTCAGTAAATTTACTGTTCTTTAAAAAAAGGATTGAATGATTTTTTTGTCAAACCAGTCCTACATACTAACAATTAGAACAAGGTAAAAATGTGGGCGCGCGGAGCCGGTAGCGCGCGCGGAGCACTTGTACATATCACTGCTACGTATAAAACATCTCTACAGTAGCATTAACTGTTCAACATGCTTTCTTAAATTTATTGAATCACTTTTAATAACTTTAATGTCTATATTTGACCTATTTAGTGATGTTCTTAGTACAAAACTATTGGTTTTGCTTATTTGAATCACCATTTTTGTTAATTTACCAATAAAAATGCTCTTTACTCATAAACCAACAACTATACGACTATAAACGTAATATCCTTTTTTGAAGCTCATATTTTATGGAGTATATTGTCGCTTTTTTCAATGTTCTATCTTGAACGGTTCTCAAGTTATAAGGGTTTTAATAAACGGCGCCCCCACCATATCCTCCCCTCTCCCTGCGATGTCGACCACGCTGGGGGGCGACAACATGACTTTTCATGATCACTATAGTGCCTATAACAATAATCAGAAATAAAATTGCGTCAGGCTTTCCATGCATACTCAACCCGCTTCAGATCCTGGACTAAATGTGTTCCTTTTATTTGTATGACTACTTACAAGGTGTCATTTTATACAGCATATATTTGATACGCATAAAGAAACAGAGTATGTTTTGTAATCTAAAGATGATGTTTAAAACTAACCTAAACTAATCTAATCTTAAACTAACCTAAGTTTAAACCTAAGCCTATCCTTTTACTCCTAGTTACTAATATTTTTCATTAGGCCAGTGTAAAATACAAAGTTTATTTTCTACTGCCTTGAAGTAGATCTCATAAAATAAACGGCAGTTTGTTGACTATTTATGGCAGACTAGATTTACATTTTAGAGATAATAATTATAAAAAAAAAATATTTAATTCTCGTTTAAATTAGTTTTGCACAGTTAATCTTAATATTATTCAGTATTTTATATTACACAATGGTGAAAATTACTTTTGTAGGCTTGTTTAATGGATGTATAACCACAAAGAAATAATATTATCAGCTTAATAAAAAATGACACATATTATAATAATGTATAGCATTTTAAATAGTATTTATTTATTTTACAAAAAACTACAAATCACAGGAGTTTAGACAAAATATTTGTAATGTATTTTAAAAAGTAAAACACTCTTAAAAAATAAAAATACCTACTTATTTGATCTGCAAGTTGCCTAAGCTCCGGGCCTACTAGACAATATAGGATACCTTAACTGGTTAAGAGAAAATATTGCATTTATTTGATAGTTTAAAGCCTATATTCAAAACTGTAAGTTAGATTCATTTTTGTGTTATATATTCAAGCGTATCTTATAGATATATTTCATTCTGATGATTCTAATGAAGACGTTCATTACTCCGAATAAAGAACTGGTGGATCCACTACCATCGGAAGAGGATCGAGTAGTTAAGAAAATAAGGATAGTACGTGAGGTAGATAAAAAACAACAGCTGAGGAATCACAAATGAAGAACCCAATCAAGAAGGAAACCTAAATTACCAGTAAGGGTAATTGAAGAAAGACTTAAATTAAGGTATAGGCCAGCTAAATCACGAGGAGGGTAAAATTTCTCAAACAAAAGGGAAACTATCAGGAAAAGAGGTTTAAAAGCAAAGAGTAGGGGATTCTGTGAGGAATACTGGGGAATGGGGTATAATAAGAGGCGTTGCTATACTACATCTTTAGTACAATAACTAGGCGAGAATAAAAAGAAGAGTTCAGATTGAAAACGAAAGCAATAATTCTAGGCAAGTTAATACTAAACACAATTTTGAAATTCAAGCCAACAAAAATTTTGCTTTGGGCAAATATTTTTTAGAAAGCAGCAATATTGTAGAAAAAGTAGTTAAAAAAGCTTCTTCTAGTGGAATAAGTTGGGTGAAAGAAGGAATTTCCCAAAAAACTTGTTTACCAGAAGATGTTGCCAAAGCTTGGTAAATTATTTCTAAAGTCGTAGCCTACGATAGTCGTTATTCGAGGAGAGACTGTGTAAAAAGGTTTGTTTAACGATAGAAGCTCTTCGTCAGAGTTACTCTGTGTGAGAGCAGTTCACAACAATATCATTTTTTGTGACGAATTTCCCAATTAAAATTTAAAAATAAAAATAACCTAAAATAGATACATGTCCGAATTGTGACACATTAGCATTGAAAATACATATGGTAAATGCCCTGGAAAAGACTAAAATGAGTTTGTGAAATTCTTGAAAATAACAAAAAAGTTGAAGAAGAATATGCTTATAACTAACGAAGAAAAATAGAATTCCACTGATCTTTAGTCAAAGAACTGATCAGAAAATAAAAACACCCAACATAATCATGCAACTACCAAACTTGAAATGCAACAGTGCCGGCCAATACTATTAGTCCAAACTCAGCTGCGTTTTATAAACACCATCATTGAACTTTCAACCTAACCGTATATGACTGTGATGATGGGGGAATGTACTTTTATCTACAGCGAACAAGTCAAGCTAGAAGAGAGGCTAATAAAATCGGTTCGCGCGAGTATACGTTTGTTTGAAAATACATTAAACAGGAATAGAAAACTTGGACTATGTATTCAGAACCGTGCATAGGACAAAATAGACCACCTTTGTAGATGCAATGTGCGTAGTAGCGTTGCAGGATCACTCTTTTGTAGGAGAAATAAATCAAATGATTTACTTCCTGGTCATACTTACATGGACGGTGATGCCTCCCTCGCACTAACTGAAAAGAATAAAACATATTTTTAAAGGAAACACGACTGGGTTCCATGATACTATATACCGCTATAGTACCGGAAAAATCTTTTCATGGTCCGAGAAATTATCTAAGAAAACTTGGCTGGTGAGCGAAGCGAGTAGCTGCGGAGTCCCTGGTTTAAAATATGTAACAACAGAGGTTTGAATTATAATAAAGTCAGCCGTTTTCGTTTGCTTTTATTTTGTTAACCTAACCTAAAAAAACTGTTGGTTTTGTAGAATAATAAACTAATTCTGAATTTGCTAAGTTGTTTGCTTTTTGGTAATGATTATAAATGCAACAAACATGTATTGCTAAGTTTTTGATCGGGATCAGTTGTTTTATTCAGGAGTGAATCCTCGTATTTTTACCATTTTTAAGTATACAAATTCAAATTTTGCAAAATAATTTCTTCGTGTGCGAACATTACCCTATAAGACTTTAAATTTGCGCATTTTTATCTTAAGTTGTTGTTGCTCTAAGTTGATTCTATATCAAACAGGACAACACCGCTTATATTATACAGAGTGTTTGAAAAGCCTGGAAACGGCGTAATAACTCAAAATGTACGAGTCTTATGAGATAAACATACATGCAGTCGACTCCATCTTAGAAAATTTAGTAAAAAATAAAATTTACGAAATCGATTTGAAAGCAATTTTTTAGGTCAAGCACTTTAAAATAAACATTTTTGTCTATTGAATTTTTTTTTTTAAAACTCTTGCTTTTCGAGATATTAGCAACTTTATGTCGATTTATTTCAACACGTTTAGGGCCGCCATTTTGTTTTGGGTGGTCCGATTTAAATTTTCTCTATGCCGTTTTCCTAGTCTTAAATAGACCTTTAAAATGAGGTATTACATGACCATACTTCCCATTTAAAAATTTTTAGTTGCCCCCAAAATCCCCCACTTTTAGGGGACACTCAACATTTCCGATTGCTTCAAAAGATACTTTGGCCTAAGTTAGTATCGCTCCCCAAAGGGTATTTGTTTGTTTTAACAAACACACAAGTTAAGGGGGGGGGGGGGGCTTGACTTTTAAAACATTGGTATAAATACGTTTTTAAGTTGTCTTCAGTCAAATGAGCAAAAACACAAAATCAAAGAAAAATCAGATCTCATATTACTATAATTCTATTACAATATTAAAAGTTTAATTTTAAAATGTGATTACAAAATATACTAACTGTAATTAACGCCCTAAACTTTGTTAATTAACATCGTAAGTGCAATAAAACATCTTAGAAAAATAAGAAACAAATTTGCAAGACAATAAAGATGATTTACTTTCTTAAATAATTTATTTAAATTCAAAACAGATATTAAAAATAAAATGTCTAAGAAAAAGAAAATAAGTTATTTCAAGTGAAATAACTTTTAAACTAAATCAGCTGCAAGATTTAAAAAAAATGACGTTCATCGCAAGCCAAACTCACCAAAAAGTGGTTCTTTTATAGCTGTGAATAACTGCATTTATTTCTACCTCATATGGCTCGTACATTTTGAGATATTAAGGGTCTGCTCCAGTAAACGAGAAAGCAACCGGAAACGCAAGCGCTTCTCTCTATAACCGTATCTAAACAGTGCAATTTCTTGCATCGGAACGCTTTTACATTACCTCATCTCAAACAATTTTATAAATCCATCTTTTGTAATTGAGTGCTGAAAAAAATGAATATTCTTTATAAAATTTCGGATCCGGCTTGCAGATTACTTTTCATTATTCATTTTTTATTGTGTTAGGAAAAAAATGCAAACTTTCTACTTACAAAATGTCAATTACATAACAAAAGAAAAGCATTTAAAAAATATCTAAAATGCAAAACGGATGCGTATCGTAATTGTGCTTAAAATGAGACCTTGCAAACAATTTTATGATAAAAAATAAACGAAATAAATGGTTTGAAATTTAACATTGCTCTTATGGGATACAAATCCAAGATGGCCGCCACTACAGCAAACCCTTAAGCCGATTCCAGACTTTAATACGTACATTCCCAACCTAACATTACTATTCCCACCGATGTAAAACCATCTATTTCCATCCACTATTCAATTCAGTTTCATAATTCTTCAAGCAGGACACTTGATCCTTTTTACCACAGTTGGCTTGCTATTTGCACAACAAAGGTCAAACTGTACAACTACCTACTTTCGTAAATTCAATTAATTTACAGAGTTCAGCTTCCCATGCTGGACGGCTTATTTAGTTTGCATGTAGGTCTATTAAGAGTACACTGATGCAAAGAAGTCCTTGACGACTTCGTTTGTATATGAATAGGGTTTAATAAGTTTACACTTGAATTAGACACAAACTTAAAATTCAAACGGTTTGAAATAAAACGCACACATTGGTTGTGAATATCAATTAAACCTAAGCTTTAGGTTTGATTAAAACGTTTGGACAATTTTCAAGAATATATATTTGATCTTAAAGTGGAAGTGATTGTATGTTTATTCAATTGCAGCGACATAATGTCTAAATAGAATCTCATTGAGAAAGAGCTTTATCTTTAATGTGCTGAGAATGTCCTTTTGATTGTCATAGGCAATGGATCCTCACAGCTGATCGACAGGGTTGACCGAGCACAAATGAACCCTATTCAGAAACCATCTAACTGTCAATTTGACGAAAGTAATTTTCGCAGAATATTATTCTACAAAGGAAAACGCATTGTTTATAACATAAACCCATCATGTGGGGCTCCTTATGGTTGTTACAATAAGGCTTGACATATTTGTTTCAAAAGCCTCCCGTTGTGTCAGTTTATTTATTTATACATAAACTAGCAACAGAGCCCGTTGTGGTTCAATACAACGGTCTCTAGAAAAATAATACATATTATATACTTTACTTCTTGTGAAATACCTGCAAATTAATTTGATTTATTTTCAAGAACGAAGTTGTTTTGAATTAAAAAAAACTAATTTTCTAATAGAGCAAGATAATAAAAAAATCAAATGTAATATATTGAATATACAGATTGTCTGTATTTCTGTTTAATGAATTTACATGAGACAATGCTTTGATTTTTAGGAAGATGAACAGGCAAACGGATTATAGTGTGCGATTGTTTGTGCATGTCATTTCCAAGTATTCGCCACATGGCTTCTGGTGCACTGACATACCTACTATCTATGTGCTTTTGTATTTCATCAAAATTTGAGTTTTTTTCTGTGATACGTACATTTGTACAATCATGCCCTTTATATACATATTTAAAGAGATATTTCACACTTTTGATCGTAGCGCAAACTTCCACATTGATATGACAGTTGTATTTTAACAAAATATATGGGTTATAAGGAACAACAAATGTGTTGTCAATTACTTTATTCTCACAGATACATTATTTCTTCGGCGGTATAGAGGGTATCCATCTTTGTTAGCTAAGGTTTCATTTTGAAAGGATTTAGGGTAGTTTTTTTAGTACACTTATTTTCCTTTTCCTTCATACACGGTGAGTTTAAATTACACTCGCCACAGGGTCCATGAATCATGTGTTTTGTAACAGCTGCGTGTAAAGTAAGAAATTTGTCTTTATCTGGTAATTCAGCCGATACAATTTGGCCTATATGTTCTGGTAATTTTGGAGTATCTTGTTCTTTCAAAATCAGTAGGATGTGAGCATGGAGCCCCCTTTTTTGAAATTCAATTACATGTATATTGCCGACTGGGATGCCAAAAACGTGTTTTTTATTTATGTCATCCATAAGTTCTATTAGCTTCAATTTGAAAACTCTAGAAACTAAATCAGAACGATTTTCAACAGACTGTCCATTTAAATTTTGTGTTATTTCTTCCCATTTCGGATTACAGGTCATTGTAATAAAAAGATCGGGTTTACCGTAGTTCCTCACTATTGACATAGCGTCTTGATAATTTTGCATCATATTTCTTGAACTCCCTTGAAACGTTGTTGGCAAAATGAAAGGCTTTCCAGGTGGAAACAATTCATTGTCTCCTGATAACCGAATCTGGTCCATTAAACCTTTGTATTGTTCAATTCTAAGTTGAGATTTATTTTGTCGAATGAAATTTAATCTATTTGCCTCAATTTTGGTGTAGGCATCAACAATATATTGTTGCGTGAGTTTTCCTTCGAACAATAAAGGATTGAATTCATCACGTACTGAAAGACGATATTGATAATATTGCATCTGAGTGACTCTTGATCTTGGATTTGAAGCTTTATTTTTAATATTTTGGAAACATGATGGCTTATCATTAAGTGGAATATT
>JAGFPH010000494.1:506285-527189 GCA_018207615.1 Philaenus spumarius
TGATTAAGACTATCAATTATAATATCTGAAAAAATAGGATTATGATTTCCAATTATATTGCCTGAAAATATTTAACTATCATTCAAGGCTATCAGTTATATTGCCTGACACATTTGGATATGATTTAAGACTGTCAATTATATTGCCTGAAAATATTTAACTATCATTCAAGGCTATCAGTTATATTGCCTGACACAATTGGATTATTATTTAAGACTGTCAATTATATTGCCCGAAAATATTTAACTATCATTCAAGGCTATCAGTTATATTGCCTGACACATTTGGATATGATTTAAGACTGTCAATTATATTGACTGAAAATATTTAACTATCATTCAAGGCTATCAGTTATATTGCCTGACAATTTTGGATTATGATTTAGGACTGTCAATTATATTGCCTGAAAATATTTAACTGACATTCAAGGCTATCAGTTATATTGCCTGACAATTTTGAATTATGATTTAAGGCTGTCAATTATATTGCCTGAAAATATTTAACTGACATTCAAGGCTATCAGTTATATCGCCTGACAAATTTGGATTATGATTTACGACTGTCAATTATATTGCTTGAAAATATTTAACTATCATTCAAGGCTATCAGTTGTATTGCCTGACAAATTTGGATTATGATTTAAGACTGTCAGTAATATTGCCTGAAAAATTTCGATTGTTATTTAAGACTGTCAATTATATTGCCTGAAAAGTTTAGTTTATGATTAAGACTATCGATTATAATATCTGAAAAAATAGGATTATGATTGCCAATTATATTGCCTGAAAATATTTAACTATCATTCAAGGCTATCAGTTATATTGCCTGACAATTTTGAATTATAATTTAAGACTGTCAATTATATTGCCTGAAAATATTTAACTGACATTCAAGGCTATCAGTTATATTGCCTCACAAATTTGGATTATGATTTAAGACTGTCAATTATGTTGCCTGAAAATATTTAACTATCATTCAAGGCTATCAGTTATATTGCCTCACATATTAGGATTATGATTTAAGCCTGTCAATTATGTTGCCTGAAAATATTTAACTATCATTCAGGGCTATCAGTTATATTGTCTGACAAATTTGGATAATGAATTAAGACTGTCAATTATATTACATGAAAAATTGTGATTAAGAAATTCGCTAATACTGTAAGTACTTTTTCAGTTACATCGTTAACAACTTAACTATTAGGCTAAAGTATTCCTTTAACTTATGCTACACAATAAACTAAAGGACGAACTTTATATAACTAGTACGAACAAAGAAAAATCAGTTTCAAATTAAATTTTGACAGCTATTGTGCTGTTTCAAATGCAATCATAATCAACATATCGCAAATAATTTACACACTACAGTGCAGTCCGCACTCAGCTGTTAAGATGATGAAGATTACTGTAATAGCTAGAGATACAATGTTTCTGACATTTTGTACATATTTTCACTGTCAACATTTCATTCGTTTATTATTAGGTTAACCCAACACAGAAAATCTTATTCAGCTGTTTACCCACAGCTGATCAATTATCACGATTTCAGCCCACATTTATACACAACAACACCTAATGGACACTCGATTCTGATCTTAATTCAAGGTTGATCTAAAACCAAATCAATCTCCATTACCTATCGATATCTCCACAACAAATCCATTCACTCTCATTACTTTACAGCCGCCATATTGAAAAGTCACTCGCTCATACATAATTACGCCTATGCATTATCGGTTGTATGTAAGATTTTAATCAACGCAGTCTAAATGATCTGTTGGTGTAAATTATTGTCTTTAAAGCTCACAGTGATGTTTTTGTCAACATTATTTATGTATACTGATGATGTGATTATAGCTTGTTTTACTTTATAATGGTTGAGATCTGAGTGATTTTAAACGAGTGAATTTGAATTGATCGTTTGTGATTTAATGCCAGGCATAAAGTTTTCAATAATTAGTGGATATTGAATTATTAGAGAATATTGTACTAGACACTTTAATAATATACAGGGTGTCCCCGAACTCTCTGGACCCCTTTTGTGGATATGTTCCTGGGATCCAGACAAACATATTTTACAATATAAACATGGGTCTACACGGTGCTTATCTTTTCGTCTGTCTGTATGTGTTTTTTACAAAATACTTAATATTTTTGGAAGTAGAAACGATATTGCGCTCAAACTTTGTATACCTATTTGTTGCGTAACCACAGTACGAAAAATTAAAACATTATTTTAAATATTTTAAAAATGGCGGCCGTTTATAGTTTTTAATTTAAAATATCTCAAAAACCGCTAACTTTACAAAAAAAATTACAAGAGACAAAAAAGTTTGTTCTTTTAATGAGAAACACAATGTTTCTTTTACTTTGTATGTAGCTCAAAGAATGACAGAGATATTGTCAAAAAAATGTAAAAATGTATTTCTTGGTAGTTGTCAACAATACCCAGAATTACTCTTTTTTGTTTCTTGTATTTTTTTTGTAAAATTAGCGATTTTTGAAATATTTGACATTAAAAATTATAAACGGCCGCCATTTTGAAAATATTCAAAATAATGTTCTAATTTTTCGTACACTGATAAAAAGTTACGCATCAAATATTTATACAAAGTTTGAGCTCAATATTTTTTCTACTTCTTAAAATATTAAGTATTTTGTAAAAAACACATGCAGACAGACAGACGAAAAAATAAGCACCGTAAACCTATGTTTATATTGTGAAATATGTTTGTTTCAATCCCAGGAACATATCCACAAAAGGGGTCCAGAGAGTTCGGGGACACTCTGTATATGACTAGACAATTAAAAAATGAGTGTTCGTATTTCCCTACATAAAACCGACCATTTTGAAGTCAAAATAAAGGTGTGTGTGTTTACTAAGTAGAAAGTAGTATTTTATCTTTTACCTAAACTACTGGACCAATTTTGTTTGAATAATTTAGGTACATTAGATACGCCTAAGCATTGATGTTTTAAGGACCTAATAAAGATTCAACTCACTACAGTACCTTTGGGGGAGCGGTACCTCAGAGACGATAACATATCTAAAGCACCCCATACACTACACATGCATTGCACGCCGTGCAAGCACGACGTGCCAAAAACGGACGAAACCTGCCAGTGTATGGAGGTCTCCGTGCTAAGCACGCCGTGCAATGCATGGCACGATGGCAATCAAGACGAGTTTGATTTTCGGCACGCCGTGCCATCCGCCGCCGTGCCAACCTGCTAGTGTGTGGGTCAGTCCGCGCCACGTGCTGAGGGTGAAACGTCTTTTGAGGTTATATTTCGTTCGGTAGCGCCTATAACTCTCAAAACAGGCATCTCAATCACAGTGACAACCGACTTCTAGCACGTCACGGAGCAGACTGAATTTTCAGTGTGTGGCGCACGGCGTGCCAAGCCAAGCACGGCGTGCCATTGCACGGCGTGCAATGCATGTGTAGTGTATGGGCCGCTTAAGAGTAATGAGGAATCAGCTTAAGGGAGGTATTGTATTAAGTCGGACACACCTGATATTAGGGGGATCTAATCAGAAGAAGAACACACTACCCTGACGAGGATTACTTCAAAGGTAATCAATTACGGAGATGTTGTATAAAGCTTAAGTTATACTGTAACCATATAACATTGTGATGTTGAAAAAGTAAGAACCTCGGATATTTTACGAACATTTTCATCGACAACATGCATTTTTGTCAAGTTGTTACAGCGAAATGCGATATATTTTCAAACTTGCTAATATATATTTCTATCTTTGACGGTTTATGTTCTACAGCCTTGAGCGACACATTTTTGATAAGTCGCAGCTTTTAAAAGATCGTTCTTAAAAATATGTTAATTTTACATGCCAAATATTTGACATGTTAAGCAATTTATAAAATTAATAATATACAGTTGGGTTTTCACAATTTATAATCATCCACATCTTAGTATTAGAAATAGCAATTTAGGAAAAACATACTTTAAAAACTGACACTAGGCGTGGTAGAGCAGATTGGCTTGTGCCAGTTGAAAAGTGAAATTCTTTCCATTCTCTGACTTCAACTGGCAGTTGAAAGGAAAAAGTAGGAGAATCGTTTTTACTCTCTCTGTCAAATGCACCATACGCACTGTACAGGCACCTACTACACGTGCATAAAACATAGAGTGGATGTAATATAACAACGGATGAATAAATAACAACTGAAATGTTTGTCAACAGCTCTTAACACGGTAATTCGCACCTCAACTAACAACAACACTGGTCACTGCCATAATAAGACTGATTTTGGTCAGCTGTTGTGTTCGGTGAGTCACCCAATCTTTGTAGAAAAGACGCCCCTCTCCACCCCCCCGTTTACTACGGGTACCTGATTCTCGCGAGCACAGCTAAAGTCCTCGATCTGTAAGCTGGTATAGAAAACGCATTTAGAATGGCGTGCGGGCTGCGCAAGCGCAGGAAAGCCCGTCTCCCACCAACTTCAGTCTCAGTCAAATAGTAAAAAAAGTACAGTCAGTGTCAAATCTGCACAGACGTGCGTGGCTGTGTTGTATATGTGGTGTGTATAAAGCCATCGTCTATAAACTTGACTGTACGCCACGCTGCCTAGCCTCGGTAGGGGAAATGTGGTGGGATAGGCACTCCGTCTCTATCGCACTACCCTCCCTACACGCCATTCTAATTGATTCTATCTATACTTGGGCTTGGTGAGCCGAAGCGACGGACTTCTGGCGAGGGGAAGGTAGAGGTGCAGATAAATACTTTCGGAATACATCGACCCTCGCACCTCTGGCGTAAGAAAGGCGTCGTAAACGTTATTAAGAGATTAGTCATTTATTTTTATTGAGGGTTGTAAATTGGAAATTGTTAGTAATGTGTGCAAGTTAATGAAAGAAGAGAGTGTCAGTGGGACTTCAAACATTCCGTTGAAGAAAGGACGGAAAAGATCACGATTTTGTATGATATTTATATATTTCTTTTCTTTCAACTGCTTTAAGAAGCTGCATAATAATAAATGTGATCAAAATAAACTAGCTAAATGATATAAGTTTTCTAACAAAAATAATTAAATTAAAGAAATAAATTACAAGGAGCATTTGAGTATTGGTCAAGCTTTAGCCACCATTTGCTTTTCCTCTCGCGCCGCGGAAGCGATTGCTTTCAGTGGTTAATGTTTTCTGAATGACGAGTACAGGTTTTCTACCTAGCAGCCAAGTGCCAGCTTACGTTTGGCCGACTATACTATCTCCGTAGCATACGTCATAGAGAGTCTACGACCTTGCGCCATGTATACTGTGTTAATACGTAGCATAGAGAACCAACTGCGCGTTATACCGTACATTAACTGAACACGTTTTAATATTTATTGAATTTTTGTTGATTTATTAAAGCTAATGAACGGAATCAGCTGTTATATGTTTGAATCTTTGTTTATTATTTCCAATTATTTTTATAAATTACTTCTAGCCCAGTCAATAAAGGGTTTGAGTGGGAACTAATTAGTGAAAAGCTGATTTTTTCATGGATGTTAGTTGATTATATAAGGAATATTTTCTGAAAAGTCCCCGCCCCTCCCCCTCTTGCTTCCCCCCCTACTCCCCCTTAAAGTTCACTATCGAATGACTTTTTTATTTTGTCAATATCTAAGAGGTAAAAAGCAATAGAGTCATTTCGTTCATATTCGTTCTTCAAAAGAAACTACTTAAGCCTACAACTACAAACAGCAATCTATATTTAACTGAGTCTATGTCGTTTGGGATTGTCGACACGGCAAATGTACAGAGACTATAATTTAATATTTTACTGAAAGACTTGAAGTACATTTTGGAAAACAAAATAAAAGATCATATTTTTTAATCACAGGCCTACTTAAGTTAAATGATTTTAATGCCAAATATTTTAAGTTCAGTCATTTAGGGAAAACTATATCACTATTTAAAAATTCACTCAATAATTCATTGTCAGTAGTCCTATATTTATAAATTAATAGAAGTTAAAACTTTTATGATACAACTCGGGAAGACGCCTGCGTGCTCCGCACGCCAACCCTGCTGGCCCCTTCTATACACATATGTATTCTTTACAATAAAGGTTAGGATTAATAATAATTTCAAAGCTAAGATGGTAAATAATGGTAAATGTCCAAATCAAATTATTTCGTATATTTTGTACCATCAGCCATAATAAAGGTAAAAAAAATCAGCAATGCTCAGGTCTACACTTAAACAAAACTCTACCTAAAAGTTAAAAATAGAAATAATTGTTTCAAATTTTGAAATCAGCTGTTAATGGAAATATTTGAGCAAACAGCTGATTGCTGTACCAACACTAAACATATTTAATAATTTCTTATTACTGAGCTCCATTTTTCATACAATATTTAGTATAGTTTGTGTTGTTTTTACTTCAACAGATGTCGTTGTTCACAAAAAAACCTATCTTAAAAGTTAAAAATAGAAATAATTGTTTCAAATTTTGAAATCAGCTGTTAATGGAAATATTTGAGCAAACAGCTGATTGCTGGACCAAGACTAAACATATTTAATAATTTCTTATTACTGAGCTCCATTTTTCATACAATACTAGCTGACTCGTACGGCGTTGCCCGTGGTTGTTAGTATTTTCAGTCTTTTTGATGTAATTGTATTCTTTTTAAGTGTTCGTTGAATACCCGTGCGTATCCTACTGTGGTCATGAAAAAAAGGCTACGCTATTTAAGAAAGCTCTGAAAATTGTATTCCTGTAAACTACTATCTAACATGAAAAAGCTTGAAATATATCGTTTTAATTTATAGTTTTTACTAATTTTGACTTTCACTTAATTTTATTGACAATGTTGCGAGCACCTACAGCCTAAAAGGAAGCTACGTACCAAATTTCATTACAATTAGTTCTTATAGGGATTTTTAGTAACTTTGAGCCCCCTTCAAACCGCCCTAAAATTTCAAATTTCTTTTAACCCTTTCTTAGTGAGGGTTTAAATTAGCTGGGGGTCGTAGAAAAGATATTTGAATCACTTTGTAACATCCGCGTTAATTTAGGATGTAACAAACTGGTTCAAATAGAGTTTGTAATTTTAAATGTATAGGCCTAATTAGTATAAGATATTGTTTAGTATTTAAATATAAAACTTTATATCAAAATAAAGCTACGAATGTGATATTTTAATGGCATTTAGTTTAATTCAGATTGTTTGTTTAGTTTTCAATATAATATGTTTTGAAAAGTATTAAAAAATTCATAGTTATGATATATTTTATATAAACAATATTTTAAATAGCATATCTCTAAGTAGGCCTATATATAGATATTTAATAACCAATGTTTGAGTTGAATTATAATTCTGTAAGCATTTTTCGTTGATTTTTCCTTGTGTTTGTTTATAGTTTTTCAATCTAACCTTAAAAAGCTGTTAGTTTTGAAGAGTATTAAAGTGATTATAAATTTGCTACGTAATGTTGCTATGGTAATGATTGTAAACAAACATAACGTGTTGCTAAGCTTTTTATACGAACAGCTGTTTTTGTAAGCTATGGTTTTGAGTTCATACAGTAAAGGCTGTTGAGTTTCTTCCAAATTTGAAACTTTTTCGGGAAACTTTTCGAATTTTTCTTTACGTATAAACCTTCTATGAACTACTGCAAACATTTTAAGACCAAAATTAGCCAAATCGGTCCAGCCGTTCTCGAGTTTTAGCGAGACTAACGAACAGCAATTCATTTTTATATATATATAGATATATAGATTTAGTATAGTTTGTGTTGTTTTTACTTCAACAGATGTCGTTGTTCACAAAAAAACCTATCTTAAAAGTTAGAAATACAAATAATTGTTTGAAGTTTGAAATCAGCTGATAATGGAAATAGTATAGGAAACAGCTAATACTGTTATTATTATAGTCAACAAACATATTATGTAATGGCGTTTACATTTTTGTTAAATATTGAGTATATGTTTTGTTGTTTTTATGTTCAATAGAAGCTGCAGTTTTTCAAAAAGTATATAAAAACACGCGTGTATTCAAATGAAAGTTTGTGTCAAAATTTCAAAGCAATCGGCGGATTTTGAACAAACGCCCATTTACATTTTTATTTATATAAATAGAAATAATCCAGACCAAGAGTTTAAAATAGTTAGCGATAGTTTAAAATATAGCTTTATTTTTGTAGTCCTATTTTTTTTTTGTTAGCTGTCAAGAGTAAAGTAAACAAAAATGATTCTAAAAATACATACATTTTAAACGATTTTGAATAACAGATCATATATAATACATCAAATACAAATAGAGCAGTTCATAAGATAAACTGTTTCTAGAACCTGAGAAGTTTCTCTTCTAATTCGCGAGAGTTTTACGCACTTTCTTGTTTTTTTTTTTTTTAAAGGTAAGCAAAGTTAAAACAAAAATTATCTGTTTCAAAATTTAGTTTTTATTTTCATATGATCTTTTTATTAATAAAGTAGAAGCGTAAGGAAAATAAATAAATTTAGAAAAAAGAAATATTTTCAATAAATAATAATACTGCAGGGTAGCGAATTCCTTTTTCTTACAAATAAAAGACCTAGTACAATTATTTTTTGCCTTATTACCTAGTTTTTGCTTTAATTGTACTTTGTGGTCGGTGTGCTACACAGTATGCGGGCCATCAACAAAGAAACTGAAAAAGGATTTTAGAAATTTAAATCAACTCCTATAAAAGCGAGTGTATGTCCGTACATACGTACGTGACTAACATATAATACAACAGCTGATTTCACCTATCACCTGTTTAAAACCTAGCGTAGATTGTACTTTGGGGTTATGTTAACAACTACAATCATTATAATATCTTGTATAATATATTAGCTGATTTCACCCATCTCCTGTAATTCTTAAACAAACCTTGTTTAGATTATAATAATTATGTTTATACCTAGTTTAGTATACTTTGGGGTTATGTTTACAACTTCAATCATTATAATTTCTTATGAAGTTGATTTTTTTAAATATGAGTTATAGAACTAATGCATGTTATAATATTTGAGTTGAGTTTATAAGCTGTATATAAATACAACCTTTTATCATCAAAATATTCGTTTATAGAAATTTATATACGTTTGACTTCGTAAACATTCGTACATCTTCGTATAACATATAAACATATTCTATTATTAATTTCTTCACTATAATATTAATAACTTCTAAATCATTTGATCTATCAATATAAAATAAAAAGCAATTAAAAGATAATATTTTTATCTTTCTTTAAACATATAATGACATACAAAATTTTAACAAATATTCCTGCAATTTTATAATTCTTACAATTGTACACATTTACCGAGTTAAAAATCTCTGTCAGCATAGTTAGTCAGGCGATAAAGTCAGTTGTTTTTAAATATTATTTCGTATAAATGATGTATTTCTGATGTGTATCTAATTAATCCACCTGTGATTTTTCACGAGGGTTTAGTAGTACCAATTATAATTATAGTACGTTCAGCGAGTGTTTGCAGTAAATCGCCACCTATGACGGATGAAAGGGAAATACATGGACAATTAAAACCTCTTAATAATTGCTTTATTAAGTCACATGTGTATAAATTTAAAATTTAAACTAAAAAAACGCATTAAAAGTCTAAATTTTAAGCTTCAAAATGGCCACAGAACACAGCGATTTACTGCAAACACTCGCTGAATGAACTATAGTGCAAATTCAAAAGTAACTCTTTCAGACAGATTTAACTCCACAAGTGAAATCAATTTCAAATTGAAATACTAGGAATGATAATAACTCGGCACTACACGTCACCAGAGACCTAAATTTTATGTTACTCACTACACTCGCATTTATCTTGGATTTATATTAATGTAACATTTTATGTCCCGTGACCTTCGCACGACCTTACGCAGAATACGGCCTATACCTTGCGTTGACGTACTCGCAGTGGTTGGCTTTTAAGATTTATAAGTTTCCTGAATCCAAGCTCGGGTCAGATCCGAGGACACTGCTCCCAGCCGTCATTGAAAGGTCGCTTCCTCACCGGGCGGTGGAGTAATGGGAGCATATGTCATACACCAGAATGTATGATTTATACCGTCTTCATGGGAGTGTGTCATATAGTAGCCTTACATTACAAGAGTTACTTCGTACTTTAAATGTGTAACTACTTCTGGCGTGGTGAAATGCTAAATGAAGTAGTTAACAGAATAAAGAAAGCAGCACACTAAGGGTTTCGTACTGTCAGCAGTCCTAAAAGTTGCACAGAAATTATATGAATAACAATAACGCTCAATTTACTAAATTAACCACCTAACTAACAACAATAACCGTAGAAGAATAAACTTTTTTTATTTTTGTTTGTTTCTAATTTTAGATTGCACCACTCTGCTACCTGCACGAATAAACTATACACTCATGATTGGGCCCAGTGAAAGCAGCTGAAGACGCGCAAACAAGTTTAATGTAAAGAGCTAGCTAGTATGGAAAACCTAACTTGGATCCGCTGTAGTGGATATGTCTCCAATACTGTGGAGCAACGTATCAGAGTACTTCTAATTACCTTAAGTTGAATTCCGTCAACTATCCTTGGTTTGATGTGGTTAGTATATCTCTTTTCTTACTCACATTACGCGTTTCGACTTTTCAATTCAGTCATTATCAAATGTTTCACAAATACAAATACAAATAGAAAAATGAAAAGTTTTGTGTCTTTTCTTTTTGTTTTCTCACGCGATCATCTTTTTAGACAACTACAATTACAAACGATGATTAGATAATATTTTATGTAAATATACGTTTTAGAACAAATTTGTAAATACAAAAATGAACGTATTTAATTAAAATTTAATGTAACAAAAAAACTTCTTTTTTTTCAATCGTTTTTGTTATATTGAGATTGAATGATTTATAGTGGGTGAAATATTCAACAAAATCAGACAATACAATAATGCTGCCTGCCACTTGCTCGGTATATAGACGACAGTATAGTGTTATTTGGCGCTTGTAGGGTTAACTCAAACATATAAATCGAGCCTTAAAAAATGTTTTGGGGGGTCATGACCCCCCCCCCAACATAGTGGTAAGTTCTTGATGTGGGTTTTTACTAACCATTGTATAAATTGTATCAAAGCTCATTGTATCATACTACTTACTTCTTAAGGCGAGCTTCCAGTGCTTTCCGCTCCGATGGCTCGATGTCTCCGGTATAACAGTGCCGCACTCTGCCAAAACTTGCTGTCCGACAGAATATTCGCCAGGGTGGCCTCTTCACCAAGTTTCACTTTTAATATTTCTCGCTCCCTAAGGAAGTGGGAGCACTGGAGGAGAATGTGTTCCAGACTTTCTTCCACCAACATGCAGACGCCACACAGATCGCTATTAGATAATTTAAAACGGTGTAGATATTTGTTTGTGACAATATGACCCGTGCGAGCTCTTGCCGCAAATGAAGACACGAATCGAGGAATTGATTTGTGTAAACGGGGATCACTTGGAGTACGCTGAAGAGCGTAAAAGGCTCGTCCAGAGTCGCAGTGCTGCCATCGCTGGTTCCATGTAGTTTCAAGCCAGTTTTCAGCCGCTCTCTTGCACTGCAGTAGTGAAAAACAAGCTTCAGGTGCAGGGCCCATGTTACATGCGGTGCTGGCCAACGCATCAGCTTTTTCATTGCCTGGTATACCACAGTGGCTCGGGATCCACTGCAACACAATGTTCTTTTCCTTCAGATTTGCTAACAGGTCATGGATTTCTGATATGCGGAAAAAGTAATCGTTTGCTTGACTGGCCTGGATGGCTTGAAGGGCAGATCTGGAATCTGTGAGGATGCAGATGTTTATCTGCTCTACAGTTCGGCAGAACTGCAGTGCAGCACTCAAAGCCAACAGTTCAGCATTCATGCTGGAGGATGCATCACATGGGAACAAGAAGATCTCTTGCATATTTGGGCAGTAAAACGCCGCTCCTCCTCTTCCATTTGCTTTGTCAACCGACCCGTCCGTGTAAATCAGCAGATATGACTCATATCTCTCACGAATCATTTCTATTGATACCGATTTAAGAAGCATAGGTGACTCTTGCTTTGTCAATGAGCCAGGAATGTCCAGGATTGCCTGGATTTTGGGTCTCAGCCATGGTGGATGTTTCAAAGTCGTTGGAATAGTCTGTGGTCTCAAACATTCAAGTTCAGGACTTGGTTTATTTCTGCAGTTGTAGAACGACTGACGAACGCTATTGTATCTGTCCGCAACAGAGTCATGCAAGGTAGGCGTGGCCAAAATTTGGAAATGCTTCTTGATTTGGAGCATCCGGATGTACAAGTCCAGTGGTGCAATCGCGAGCTCAATCTCCATCGCTTGGCAGCTTGTAGTCTTTGGGCATCCCAGGCAGATCCGAAGTGCACAATTCTGCATAAGTTGTAGTTTTTTAATATGAGTTTCAGCTGCGCCACCCCACACCTCACAGGCATAAAGCATTTTTGATCTTACAAATGAGATATAGAACTGTCTCAGCATAAATGTGTCAGCTCCCCAGACTCTGCCTGAGATGACTTTTAGAGCATTTGTATCATGAATATTTATTGTTGAAAACGAATCAACTGCGTATTTTCGTCTTATCAGACAGGAAACACTTTGGGTTTTATTCTTTTAATGTTAGAAAAGTTGCTTTCGCAATTATACGTGCTTCCTAGCACTGAGCCCATTATAAGCCCGAAGTTTCGTCAGTTGGGGTAACTTAAAAAATGCCATTCCTATTTCGATCCTTCCCTGGTGAAAAGGATCTGCCTGCACACAATTCCAGTTGAAGGTCAGTTCTGCTTACATTCTCAGTTCTGCTTACGTTCTCAACAGAAACATTAAGTGCCTGAATAAAAACTGAAATTTCTCCGTAGATTTTTTAAAGTCGCTAAACCTGTTTTCGAATTCTTCTGCAATTGTGTCAATGTATTTTGTATGAGTTAAATGTGAAACTTCCTCAAAATCTTTTATTACTTCAAAATTCTCTTTTCAGGTTCGAAAAATGAAAAATCGTGTTTTTCTAGTGAAGACGTTTTTTAAAGAATTTTTAAATCCTCTTATGTGGCCACATGTAAATTGACAATATTCTGATGCTTTCCTTCGAATTTCATTCGTTAAGGTTGGATTTTAAGTCCGTTATAAATGCAAGTTCTGATAGAAATTTTACAACACAATTTGATTTTCCAGTTCCGTAGTGTCGGACTTAATTTTTAAGAAAAATGTAAAATCTCCGTGCGTAGAGCGAAGAAACGTTGCATACAGTTCCGGCGCTAAACCAACGAATATCGTTGTGATGTAACAAGTACCAATACGTAACTTTGTTGCGGTCTTGTATCCATCGCAAGGGCGTCAAATAGCATTTTATTGTATTTCGTGTGCGGGCGGCCCCTAAAGGTGACAGTATCCAAATGTTTCTCCCATAAGCCGCCATGTTAACATAAGGATTACTTCCTCAAAAACTATGAATCCTATCTACCTGAAAATTTTACCATTATTTTATCATGTATAAATACACACCTTAAAGAGGAGGATTTAAAATATATTATTTGGAAGTCGAATTATAAATTATTTAAAAAAAAATTTGTCCCACTCTTAAAAAAATTGGAGTTTTTGGGGCATACCATTTTTTTTAGATCAATCAGGAAATATCCGTGATAAAATGTGTATTTTAGTAATATAAACAACTCCTGAAAATTTCATAGCAATATGTTCATTACTTTTGGAGAAAATGTTCCTAACGTACCAAAAAAGTCAACTTTCGGTAAACGCAAAAAGAAAGAAATAATAACGTAAACTTCTGTCATATAAACAGAAATAAAATTTTTTGAAAATAATATTTCATCTAAATGCTTATTATATGTCCTAGAAATATGTGTAAAAAATTTCAGCTCATTATCTCTTATACTTCCTAAGAAAAATGTACCTAAGTGTTCAAAAATGCAACTTTTAGATAATCGTAATTGAAAAAGTTTTACTTGCAACTTACATTTTAGTATTGTCCAGGAGCATATGAAGGATTGTCCACATCTTCATTTGCTTTAAATGCTTCCTCTAAAACTTTTTCTTACTTCTGTAAACCTCTCACGAACACAAACTATACAGACCAACTTAATAAGAACCGAGCAAATTTGTTATAACCGCTCCTAGATGGTGCTGATAAACTATCTTTAACTTTTTAAACGTAATATTTATATCGATAGTAAAGTAACTGAAGTATTGTTAATTTGTCAGTTTTCTTTAATCAAGCTTTAGCCTAGTGGATACAGTAGCGTCTTCCTGATCAGAAGATGCTGGGTTTGAATCTAGGCTAGGGATACCAGATTCTAATCATATCTGTGGTTTGAGGGTACGAGGGTGGAAGTGAAGCAAACGGTGGTTGGCTCGCTTCCAAGCTGACGGGATATGACTAGATATCTGGTCTCCGGCTGGGGCTGTTTTGCATAATTTTAGTAAGTTATTTTTGTATGTATATGTATATATTTACCACGAAAACAAATATTATTATATTTTATTATGTATCAAATTGAACGTGATAAAACAAACTATCTAAATCTGTAAATATCTCAAAATCATCGAAATGTGTGTGAAATTCATCCGTGCTTCTTTACTTTCAAATAATCATAAAAAATACAATAAACAATTAAGGTGTATGTCTTATATATTTTCTTATTCAGAATTAAATAGAGAACAACAACAAAATATTTGTGAAAAATCGATTTTTTTAGAAAATTTGGATTCTGTCCCCTTCACTCACATAAAAAATACTCAAGAAATTATAACGATTGAAGTTGTAAACATAATTCCAAAGCATAATCTACTCTGGATTTTGTTTATGTATTACATATGATGGGCGAAATCAGCTGTTATATGTTCCTCGCGTACGTACGGAGGTATACTCGCTTTCATAGGAGTTGATTACGCAAGGATTACGCCTATAAAACATGTCGAATTCCGTATAAAACATCCTGTGTTTTTCAATTCATACATCATGCACTTTTATTATCTGTGCACTTAGTACGAGGAAGACGAAGAACTACAACGTTTGACATTCGCCAACAGTAACCTTGGAACGGGATGCCTTAGATAGTTTGTTTATTTTAGACGCACTATAATTTCAAGTGTTAAGTTCGTATTACGTCACAACACTAACGACAGTCAGCTGACTGCCTCCTCGTGTGTTTGAATCATACTTCGTACAATTGCGTAAGCTGATAACTGATTACAGTGTTGTTATTTTACGTAATAAACTAACGATTATTGCCACGTGTATAAAGAGGAAATGTGAGTTTAATGTTTGGTAATTGTATAGCATACATTGTCGGGGTTTTCAGCCGTTGTTGTCCAGTCTGTGCTGAAATGTTTTATAGCATATATCATGAATAATGAAATAGATTAGGCCTATGCATGCATACGGCGGCTGTGTGCCGAAAAAAAGATTGTCGGGAAAATATTGCATGATCGCGCCGCGAGCTAGCGCTAGGGAGAAAATCATTGGTAGCATTGGAGTTACACATAGCTTCCATCGTTTCCCCAATAGATCGCGCCACTACCGTCGAATTTTCAGTGGATTGAAATATTGCATTGGATCGGAGTTCTATTAGGATATCCAAATACAATGGTTATAGTAAGGTTTTAGTTAAAAATATTAAATTATTGTAGAAAAAATGTGTGGGAAATACTTAAAATACAGCAAAGCACCACATTAAATAATAACTGTACCCGCATGGATGAAAATGTTTACAAGATTTGTTAATCTTTACATCTCGGAATATCGTACTATGGAAGCGAAATTTTATTTGAATCCAGAACATATTGTTTCAAAGTTAAAGTAAAACATTGACTTATACAGGGTGTCCCCGAACTCTCTGGACCCCTTTTGTGGATATGTTCCAGAGATCCAGACAAACAAGATTTCATACAGTGATAAAAGGTTACGCAACAAATAGTTATACAAAGTTTGAGCTCAATATCTTTTCTACTTCCAAAAATTTTACGTATTTTGTAAAAAACACATACAGACAGACAGACGAAAAAATAAGCACCGTAGACCCATGTTTATATTGTGAAATATGTTAGTCTGGATCCCAGGAACGTATCCACAAAAAGGGGTCCAGAGAGTTCGGGGGCACCCTGTATATGTTATTGTTACTAAGGCAACTAATTTGTTTTATTTTATTTGAATGAATTTATTTTTCCACTTTTTACTTTCTCACTATTCTATAGTATAGAGAAAGGATATAGTGATCGCAAAAAAATTGATGTAGAGATTTTTGTGGAAACATCCGTTTTTGGACACCCTGAGTCCAAAAAAGTAGTTTTTACAAAATATCTGTCTGTATGTCTATATGTATACAAAGTTAGAGAGAAAACTATTCGATAGATTTCGAACAAGTTTGTATCAAACATGTCAATTAGGCCTGTATAGATGCACGAAAAAAGGTTTTGAAAAACAACCCTATTTTTGGCCAAAAACCCCCAAAAAATCAGTTATTATTTTTTAAAATAAAAAACGGCTCTAACGATTTTGATTAATTTTGGCTTATTTGTAATTCTTAATGTACCCTACAATACACAAAAAACCGCATCTTTCAAAACATTCTCGTTTAGCTAATAATAATAATATTTATTAGTTACTCTCCTAACATAGGCTTAAAATTGGCGTGCGAAGCGCGCAATGCATTGCGTATTGAAAACTCCCCCAATACGGGGGTTGGCGTGCGAAGTACGCAATGCTCTGTGTATTAAAAACACTCCCAATACGGGGGTTGGCGTGCAGTGCACTGTGCGTCGGCCGCTTCTAATAGTGTTCAGTGTCAAGCTCACATGTGCGTCCTTAGCAGTGGACGTGTTAATAATTCAAATATGTTTATGAGAAAGTATGTGCCAGTTTCTGGTACCGTTTATTAATTTATTTTTAGATCTGAGAAGAGCATCAATTTACTATAACAGGACTTTAGGATGTGCAATACCAGGAAGAAAAAGTCCCATACAGTTCTGTTCAATATAACTTATCTTTCATCGAATTTGGAAAATAATCTTTTGTAATTTGCAGGAAATCGTACAAGAAAATCTAAATTATAATTCATAGGTAACAAAAATTGTAAATTGTAAATTTTTTTATTAAAGATATTTACTTATAAACAAGACGAAACACATTATTGAGTCAATAAAACATCAGGGCGAATTTTTTAACTACTAACTGTAGTTTGAAGCTCTTTGCAAATTTAAATGTAGTACGCACATGCGGGAAACTCAAAATAAAATCCGCATTAGTAAAAACGAAAATGTATACAAGCGATATTCTAGTCGTGCTCGAGCGCTTTACCAATGTAATGTCATACGCCAGCTTTCTCAAGGTTGGCTCCGATCACTGGATTCGATGCTTTCCTCGATTGGTATAGCCCATACTTAACAGAATGCTTTATTTATCCAAGAACTTCATTATATACAATATTTTTAGTTTGACCATTGTGCTGCATTAGGAAAAGATTATTGCTGAAATTCACACATGAATCCGCCAAGTCTGTCGTCTGTGAGAATCACGACCAACACCGAACGACGCCAGCTGTTTGATCTTGCGATTTGTTAACAGTCATTGCAAAGCAAAGTCTAATTAGGAAAGTGGAGACGTTTATTTTTAGAAGGTAACATCCGAAGATATCGGCGTGTCTCTATCGTACGTCCTATATCGCGCATCTGCGTAAGGATATTAGTCCACCTAAATAGCATTTTTTAGAAAACATCCTCTAATCAGAAACTTTTTATGGAATCGGTACATTTTGGGGTGTAGATTAAGGGTTCGACTTTGCACCTGCACGAAAAACAACAGCCGGAAAAATTGGAAAATTTGCTAATTTTTACGGTTTTTATCGGTTTATTGCGGTTATTTCTGGTTGTGTAATATTAAATTGAAATCTTTTAATGGATTTTGATTAATTCCCTAAAAATGTTTGAGTTCTATTAAACCTAATTTGACCAATTCAAACCCGAGATATCAACTATTCAATAAACTTAAAATTCTGATTTATGTTTTTTACTTTCTCACTATGCTATTAGTATAGAGAAAGTATAGTGATCGCAAAAAAAATCGATGTTAAGATTTTTGTGGAAATATCAGTTTTGGGACCCCCAGAGTCCAAAAAAGTGGTTTTTACAAAATGTCTGTCTGTATGTCTGTATGTATGTCTGTCTGTATGTCTGTATGTATACAAAGCTAGAGAGAAAACTATTCGATCGATTTCAACCAAATTTGCACCAGACATGTCAAGTAGGCCTGTATAGATGCACGAAAAAGGGTTTTGAAATTTTTTGAAAAACAACCCCCTTTTTGACCAAAAACCCAAAAAAATCAGTTTTAATTTTTTTATAAAAAACGGCTCTAACGATTTTGATAAAATTTGGCTTATTTGTAGCCTTTAAGGTGCCCTACCATATGCAAAAAACCGCATCTTTCTAAAAATTCTCGTTTAGCTAATAATAATAATAATAACTGATTTTTGAGGGTTTTGGCCATAAAGGGGGTTTTTTTTCAAAAATTTTCAAAACCTCTTTACGGGCATCTATAAAGACCTAACTGACGTGTTTGGTGCAAATTTGTTCAAAATCGATCGAATAGTTTTCTCTCTAGATAATAATAATAATATTTATTAGTTAATCTCCAACTTTAATAAAAAATAACCTCTCCTACCCCACCCTACAAGTCACAGTGAATCTGTTTGATAATTTAAATATTTTTGTGAGAATGTATGTGCCAGTTCCTGGTACCGTTTATTTTATTTGTGATAATTTACCTGCTTACACGCTTCCTCAGCAAGGGTTAATTTAATTAATTTTGTAGGATGCAAAAAGTAAGATTGTTTTTAATGTCGCATATGCGAGGTATTCAGTCTATTAGTTCAATCCGTACAAGTTAGATAACATCGACCAATATCTGGAGTGATCAGGATAGCTCAGTTGGTAGAGCGTTGCCACGGAATGGTAAAAGTCCTGGGTTCAAATCCCGGGCTTGGTCCATTTTTTTCACTTGCAATTTAATTAGTTTTTGTTTTGTTTGATAGGTGACTTGATCGAGAGTGTCCTTAGCTATGATTCAAGACAATCTGTTCAGCGTTTGAGGATTTAAAAACATTTTAATTTATTTTTTCAAACAACCAACAATGATACACTATTGCTTATACTCTCCAAGCATATCCATGACTGTTAACAAGTATTCTCTTTTTCGCAGTCACACTTCACCCAGAGTGAACAACGCTCGCTGCATACCAACATAACACTGCACAAAGTAGTAATTTAATATCTGCACAACGCAGTAAAGATACGATACGAATTAAAGTCTTCATTATGTACAAAGTAAAGCCGCCATTGCAGAAGCTTTGTCAAGTCATAAAATCATCTTTATCTCTAGAGGACAGGCGTTGAGGTCACCACAAGACCTCGCTTACCTTCGCAATAGTTATTCTATATTTGCGCGCATTCCTCCTCGGATGCATATTATACGTAATAAACTTGTTTTACAATTAATACTATTTGGAAAGTAGGAGTTATTAGGTATTCAGACTAACCAAATCAAAGAAATTGAATATATTTTGAGTTGTTTGTGTTGTATTGTTGTATTTATGGGGGGGGGGGGGGGGAATTAAACAATTTATTTACTTGAATTATTCCATTCGTTAAAAGAGAAAACAATACGATTTTAAAGAATTGAGCGATAAATCTTAGATATTAGTCTGCAAAATGCTATCCTTAAAATTTTATTTTACATCACTGCTTCTCTTACTTTCAGTTACAAACAACGTATCGGTTTATATGCAAATACTAGTAAGCCCCGTGAAAAATGACAGGTAGATAATTATATACACATCAGAAATACATCTTTTTTTCATTGTGTGATCGTCTCCGGATCATGGAATTTAATATAAAGTACCTTTAATATAATTTTTTGATTCTATAAATACCTTATTTTTTCCGTCTAGTTATCCAACTTTATGAACCATCCTCCGGTGCCGGTTGAAATATGGCGATGAATGTTGTGTTACTGTTTGTGTTGTGTTGTGTATTGTAATACGAATATTTTTTAATGTTATAACGACCTCGTAAGAGTGATACCATACCTGAAGATGGATCTGAAACAGCGGTAGTGCAGAATTACCATAAGTTGGATCACTAAAAGGAAAAACAAAATTATTTAGAGAATAATACTGTATATTAGAAATACATCATTTAAATAAACGGTACAAGGAACTGGCACATACTTTCTCACAAACATATTTAAATTATTAAACAGATTCACTGTGACTTCGTAATTGTAGGAGAGGTGATTTATTAAAGTAGGAGGTAACTAATAAATATTATTAGGCTATTATTTTTATCTAGAGAGAAAACTATTAGTTCAATTTCAAACAGATTTGCACCAAACACGTCAATTAGGCCTATATAGAAGGACGAAAAAAGGTTTTGAAAACATTTGGAAAACAACCCCCTTTATGGCCAAAAATCCCCCAAAAATCAGTTATTATTATTATTAGCTAAACGAGAGTTTTTAGAAAGATGCAGTTTTTTGCATATGATAGGGTACATTAAAGGCTACAAATAAGTCAAATTTTATCAAAATCGTTAGAGCCGCTTTTTAGCTTTGTATACATACATACATACAGACATTTTGTAAAAAAACACTTTTTGGGCTCAGGGGGTCCCAAAACGGATATTTCCACAAAAATCTCAACATCGATTTTTTTGCGATCACTATACTTTCTCTATACTATAAGTATAGTGAGAAAGTAAAAAATACTATTTAGAAACAACAGAATTTATCTAGGCTTACCTACCTATGTTGATGGGGATTTTTAACTCATTAGATGTGTACAATTATAAGGTTTATAAAACTGTAGGCCTATTAGTTAAAAACTTTTATTTATATACATTATTAC
>JAGFPH010000494.1:527589-539239 GCA_018207615.1 Philaenus spumarius
AACTGTAGGCCTATTAGTTAAAAACTTTTATTTATATACATTATTACGTATCTGAATAAAGATAATAATTTATATTTTAATTGCTTTTTATTTCATATTCATAGCTCAAATGATTTAGAAGTATTAATATTATATTGAAAAAATTAATAATCGAATATGTTTATATGTTATACGAAGATATACGAATGTTTCCGAAGTTAAACGAATGGGTATCTCTTCTTTAAATTTGTATGAATGAATGTATTGATAATAAAAGGTTGTATTTTTATTCATTTTATAACCTTAAAGGAAATCTTGTAACTTACTGTATTATAGCCTAAATTATTTCTTTAACTCATATTAAAAAAAAAAAATCAACTTTACAAGATTCATACTATTGATAGAAGTTCTAAACATAGCCCAAAAGTATAATGTACACTAGGTTTGGCTTAATTATTACAGATGATGGGTGAAATCTGCTATAAAATTGTATTGCTACTCACGGACATACCTCGCTTTTGAGTTGATTTAGAGGTTCCTGATGATACATAACAATTATTTTCCAAATTAAACTCGCCCTTCTCCAGTTTATTGGTTATTATCTTAACACGTGAATATGGTAGACACCTGTTGCACATTACTTCGTTTTGGGTCTTTAATGGGGGCACTCCTCCAGATTCGATTAATAACAATAACGCTCTAGCGTGAGAGGAGATTCAGTAAACTACAAGAAGAGAAGTTAATGTTAAGATTATTGATATACACTGCTCAAAATCAATTACATTACATTTATTACAATTTCACAATTACAGTACCTTATAAATTTGAACTATTTGATTTGTTTTCCTTTTAATGGTCCAGAAACTGTGTTTATTGCTAACGGCTTAGTTACCATTACTACCACTGTCCTGTTTTAAGGTAGACGTTTAAGGACTCTTGGAACCAGGTTCAGCACTATGCCGAATGTATTCTACGGCAAAAGATTAGAGAAGCCAATGTATAAAACTGTCTCCAGGCAGTAAGGAAATGAAGATCCTGTTTTGGTCATTTAAAGGCACCCACTCTGAAGTAATGCTTAAAGCGGTCCCATAGTGGTACTGCCTGTACAGGAAATGGAGGTTAGGGTTTAGTGGGTAATTACCGGATGAACCGGGAGTCCCACACACCAGGGCACGTGCTCCCTGATGGTGCCTAATGCATTCCCCCTCCATATAGGAAAAAATACTTTGGTTTGCTTAATTAAAAGAATATCCGTTACGTGTTAGTTTCTTGATAGTTTGAAATTCCGTCAGCATTTTTTATTTTACCAGCGGGAAATAATTTGTAAACTACCTTCGTCCTTAATTTAGTGTCTTTTATTATTCTGACACGTATGAAAAAGTACGAACTCAAAATAAGTTTCTCACGAGAATATGGAAAGATTACCAAAAGGATATGGGCATTTTAAATCTTGCACTATTAAGATGTGGGCTTGCGTTTTACAATGTACATGAAGTTATCCTCTTTGTTGGGAGGTGCATTACATTTGTTAATTATAACTCTGACAATAGTTTATTATGAATCTTCGTTCTCCATTTTTATTTAATGAAATCTGAAGTACTAACAGAGACATACCTTTACGTGTGTGTCCACCAACTGACTTGCTTTGGTCAGCTGTAGTTATTTATCTAATTGTAAACGTATCAGCTGAATAAAAAACAGTCTTAGAAGAGAATGGCCAGTCTTTACAGTTTCACCCGAGCATACAAGCATAGAGAACCATAACGTTTCAACGCTTGTAACTTGATTAAGAAATGCGAATCCGCGCGTAATTGTGACAGGATCCCCGTGTCGGACGCTGTGATAGCATCAGGAGATGAATTATGCTGTGAAATTCCAATGTGCTCTCAACTCGGATCCTTATCTTTGGAATTGTTCTGCCATTAAACTGAGCAAATTGCTGGATGTACCAGGTGGAATTAGTTGTAAACGCCTTTGGTCGTAATAAGGAAATCTAGGTTGAGCTTTACATCCTGGTTTTTCACGCCTTCCGATGTTGTAAACGTACGTTCTTTGTCCTCAAATTTGGAGTCTGGGGATATGTCAAGATAATTCCTACGAATATTTTTTTAATATGGTCTAATATTATATGGTGAACTAGGATTCGTTTAAGTTAAATATAAGAAATCCTATATAATATAACATGATATAATATAATGATAACTCAAAAATTATAGATTATTAGGTTCACATTTAATGGCATTTTAAATTTTTTATAGTTTAACCAATAATTGGCTAGATACATCTATTCATTTGAAGTTAAAATTTGGTATTCATTCTCGGGGTCTGGCACTCAATTTTGTCATGAACAAACTCTTGTAATACATACGCATTTTGAATTTATTGAAAAGTTAAAGGAAAGAATTATGGCGTCTATTTTGTGATACAAATGAAAGTTCATTAATTTGATTTATGGTAGTTCCTTGATAATTGAAATGTTAATGTAGTAGACCATACCTAGTTACTTTAGAATCGCTGGATTTTCGGAGGATCATTTTTACTTTCTCCACCCTATACGTAGTATATGGAGAAAGTATTGTTTTCGTAAAAATGTTCGAATTTGAATTTTCAGTTGAATTATCTGTTTTGGTGCTCCCAGAACCCCAAAAAATTGTTTAGTGCAATTATCTGTGTTGGTGCTCCCTGAACCCAAAAAAGTGTTTTTAGAGTGGTGTCTGTCTGTATGTATACACGACCAGAAAGGACACTATTGGTCCGATTTTCATGAAATTTGGTATGTAGGTACTAAACCCTAATATATCCAGGCGTTTTTCATTTTTTGGAATTTTTAATTTTTAAGGGTAATTTACCCCTAAAAACCCATAAAAAACGGCAAAAATTCAAATTTCTCAAAAACGGCTCTAACGACTTTTATCAAATTTTTAGTATTTATAGTGCTTAAGATGCCAAACAAAATGACACCACCCGCTTTTATCAAAACTTCGGCGTTTTATAATTCTGTATGTGGAAATGTTTAAAAATAAACAAGTTTGTGTTGTCAATCTAGCATCGCGGCAACGGCCGAACGGGGTAGCATCACAGTAGCGAGCACGGCCAGTAATTCAAAGGTCGCGCGATCGAATCCCGCCTTGGACAATAATTTTTTTATACGATTGACGTAGGTAGAATACTATTTTTTTGTTTTGTTCTAAAAAGTAGTAAATAAAATGATTAAAAGCAATATTATTTTGACTACAGTAAGTTGGGAGAAAGTTTGTGTCAGTTAACTGATACCGTTTATTTGTTTTGCTTCAAAGGATTTATTATACAAACAGTTTTTATAAATGTAGCTTATCGATCAAGTAAAGGTACTGGTACATGGTGAGACGGATTAAGCAATAGGCATATCCGCTCAATGAAATAATTTTTCAATTTAATTATAAAATCTACTAAGTCCTTCAGACACCAATATACAGAGCAAGTTAGGCTAACTTTCATGTTCAAAGTTGTTTGAATCTCAGCAGCCAAATGAAACAAGCTGGCTAGAGAACAATGGAAAAATTATTAAAATAAAAAAGTTGTTTTTAAAGTATCAAAATATGTAGAATAATCATGGTAATAAAAAAGTCAAATCACAATTTGGAATTAAATAAAGAAATAAAAAGTTATTAGCAAAATAAAAGCGAGGAAAAAAGTTAAAAGTCAGAATTTTTAAAATTTTTAAAATCTTTATAAGGGTATTGAAAGACCAGTAGAAAAATAGACAAATTATGAAAAAAGTTTTTGTTAAAATTAAATGGTAAATATAAACATAATTAAATAAAAATTAATTAAAAAAGGAAAATTGAATCAAAGTAGTTTAAAGTACAGTTTTAGTAAAAAGTAGTAAATTAATTAAAATAAATAAAGATTTTAACAAAATTAGTCACGTTTAAATAATATCAAAGAATAAATTTAAGAGTTATTAACGTTTTTAGGTAAAAAAGTAAAATGCCTATTTTCACCTATAAATAAAGGGTTAATAGAAAAAATGATAAGATATAAAAATAGAGATAATAATTAGTATAAAATGTCAAAACCTGTGAAAGATAGAAAAAAGGATTAATTTAAGGTAAAAGGGGTGTTAACATATTTAGACAAAAAGTGATGATACGAAAAGGACAATAACTCAACCAATAATTAACCAATTCAAAAACGGTAAAAGACTAGTTTAGTGGAAAGACGTAAACAATACAGTATGACCATAAAAAATATAAAAAACCTTATAATTTGGAAAAACCGCGAGTCAAGAAAAACGCGATCGCGAAAAAGGTGTGGAACGGGAACGCGACGTCGTACAACTACGAATCGAGTTTGTGCGTAGCCAGTAAACCAAGCTGAACAAAATGACATCATCCAGAACCCGATCAGATCACGGGAAGCCGAGTTACAGGAATTTGGTAATAAATGGTCACAAATCTCGCAAACCATAAGGAACAAGCAAAAGTTGATTATTTTTCTTGAAGAGAATTGTCGGTCGACCAAAGGTAAAGACACGCCCATTCTACAGTCTAGCCAATATAATTGCCAATGTAAAAAATCAATTAATTTTGAAAACAATGCCAAAAATATAATTTTTACATATATTCGAGTAGAGAAAACAACCAGGATTATGGGAAAAATAAGGAAAAAATTCTAAAGTAATTACAGCCCGAGCGCCACACCAAAAACAAAAGGGAAATTGAGTAGAAGGGTTGGTAGGCTAATATAGGCCTTTGCCAGAGCTTACCGAAAAACGCGGTTCGCCTCGTCAGTCTTCATCGAAACTCCGGGAAAGTCTCCACGCATCTCGTTAGATCATCGTATCACAGCAGAGCATAATAAATTCAAAGATTTTAATACTTCGTAAATCTAAATATTTAGTAAAGTATACAACAGAAAAAAAATCAATCTAGTTCATAGCGTAGTAAAATAAACGCTATATTTCGTCGAGAATACTATCGCCGAGAACTTCAAGGGAAGATCCAGGATAACAGCGGCGAGGTCTGTTATCACGTGGCATCCGAACTCACAGGAGGAATCCAGACGAATTCACGGAAAGGTGACATCGAAGGACAAGATCCCGGACTTCCAGAACTGCGTTCCAGATCGGGACTTCTAGAACATCGCACCAATCCCGGACTCAGGATCTCCAAGAAGGAATACACCGTATACGAAACAAGGTAGTGTCGGAGACACCTTTATAATTTTTCATAGTTTACAGCATTGACGAATAGGGCTTTACTTTTAAAATTTTTAATATGTAAATTTTGGGGAATAAAAATTATAAAAAATAAAGTTAAACATATTCTATCTATCTTTCACAAAAAGGTTATTTTTTATTGATTTTGAAGTTAAATTGTGTAGAGAAAATTTCACAAAAATTTAGCTAAGAAATTTTTTTTTTTGTATTTTAAGGATAAAGGATCCGATTGTTAAATTATATAAATAATATGAATTAAGAGTGATTAAAATTTATGTTCTATTCTCCAAATAAAAAATCTTTTATTCTGAGTAAATTACCAAATCCAAAGTTAATTTTAAGAAGTGATAATATTAAGGAAGGATTGGCTGGATATAACGAAGATTACTGTTCTCCGAAAGGCACGACTCCGGGCAGAGTTTAGTCTCTAAAAAATTAAATATCATAAATATTCCTTGGCAAAAAATAATTAAGGGTTTTATTGTAAGGTAAGAAACTAACGATAAATATCCTTGCAAAGACGAGCTACCCTCTTGACTTGACTGGTGGAGCTAGCCAGGAGCCAAAAAAGGTAATCAATTTAATTATTTTTAAACACTAATTTGTTAAATTGCGAAAAGCGAGGTAGATCAGGTCAAAGGGGGGTGGTAGATCGTTGCAATGGGTGCAATATTATAACTAGACATCTCATTTTCCTAATGCTTTTACTATTAACTAATGCTGATTAAATTAGTATTTAATTATGGTGGAACAATTTTTAATATAATCTAGCGTCTTCATTTACATTTTCCCCCACACTCACACTTAACAAAAGTTTCTGTTTGCAACTCCTCACTGAACAGACACTGCGTGCGAGTGTGAATCGCCACTCATGTAGTCAATCATATGTCTCACTCGAGAAATTCCATTATTTAGTATTTTTAAAACACACTTGACTAATGAAATTGATTAAAGTTTAAATGGGCACTCGGTAAATATTATTCTTCAATATCTTGAGTGTACCAACAAGTGTCATTCAAATACCTAAATATAAAGCACAGGTCAATGATAACTAAAACTATTGCATTTGTGACCTTTATAAAGTAATTAGGCTTTTTCAAACTAAATTAAACACTAGCACAATGGGATTTCCATCAAGTTAATTTATTATAATATAAACATATTTTTCACAATGTCTCATATACTAAATTAACCCACATGTAAGTCTATTTATAAATTCAAATACATTTTGTTATAACAAAATCACTTTTTATTTTCCCACCTCATCTCCATAATAACAACTTATTGTTTTAAATAGACTATATTTTTTTCATCATTTGAAAATGGAACGTTTTTTCGTCTTCCAAAGTCTATGATATGATGTAGAATCAACGAATTGAAATTAGCGCCAAAGTACTGAAAATAGTAGACAATTGATTTTGTATTCTTGGTAATTATGACGTTTTGGCGGCATATCTTTGAGTATGTTTAAAAGCACTAGCACTCACTGGAGTAAACATTAATCTCTTTTTTAAATTCGAAATGTAATCTACGCATCCACTCAGACTCAAATGAGTTCAGTGCCCACTGACAATTGAGTTTGTTTTAAAATTGTATTAAATTAGTTGAATTTGTAATATTTTTCATTTTGCCATATAATTATCAATAATCAATTAATAATTTGGTAAGCTCCTATATAATACATAAGTTACTCATATGCATAATCCACAAGATTTGTAATTGTATATTGATAATACAGTAAAACTACAATTAATTATCCGAACTCCAACTATCCGAAACGCTTTCAGAATTTCAGAAAAAATTAAGACGGAAAACGTACTGCGATTTGCAAAATAATGATTCTGCCTACGCAACGCTCTGTGTATTGAAAATACTTCCAATACGGGGGTTGGCGTGCGAGGCACGCAATGCACTGTGTATTGAAAATACTCCCAATATATGGGTTTTCGTGCGAAGCACGCAATGTACTGTGCGTCGGCTGCTTCTCATAGTGTTCAGTGTCAAGCTCACATGTGCGTCCTTAGCAGTGAACGTGTTAACGCGATGATAGTACTCAAACGTTAAAGTTATTAAACGTGTATACGGGACCGTAGGATGTGTAAACGCGAATCCAATCCCTCAAAGGTTAAAATAGAAAACATTTTCGGAAAAAGTCCAATTATCAGAATTTTTGACTATCCGAATGGGGTTCGGTCTCATTTGATTCGGATAACTGGCGTTCTACTGCAGCTTGATGTAAACAAATATTGCCTTATAAAATAATATTGTTACAACATTATAAATTTGAATCAAAAAAGGACTGAGCTAGCAGTAATACAATTATTTACAAGTTTTATTAATTAAAAAAACAAAACAAATTAAATCTACAAGTTTTCGGGACAGATTGTTACTACCCGATTCGTTGACGTTTTTCAGAAAAGTAACAAGCAACTTGAGCTACAGTGCGTAAAAGGTTTAATGGCTTACCATTGTATATGTGTATATCAGAACCCAACCAGTATATTTATTTTTTTTTCAAACGGGATTCAGAAAACATGGGCTGAAAGAAGCAGATAACTAACAATAGACTATCGTGGCTGACAACGGTACAAAGTAAACAATAGTTGAACTAAGACAAACATAATTTTGTCCAGATAAGAGCAAACTAATTAAAACTGAACACGCCTAGGACGTGAACTTTTAACACTCTGTAGAACACTGAGATTTAATCAATTAGAGATCAATGGAAGCGAAGATTAGTCTATTTCAATTAAAGTTTAACCTTGAACTCTATTATTAAAACGGAGAATCAATTAGTTTGGTCACGTTTGTTCAATATTTGCAATATCTATTTCAGTTAGATTGAACTTAGCGGAGATTAAAACCATCTGCGGGTTATCCATTAGCTTCCTTGTTTGTTTTACTACGCTGTAGCCACTCCTGTTGTTAAAGCCTTTGCCAGTTGATTTTGTTTGAAAATTGTTTGTAGCATCGAAGTATACACAAACTATGGCAATCGTACCTGGGGTGGAAGTCATCTTTTGACTTAGTCAGTTGGTGGAAAACATACATGGTCAATTATAATTATTTATCACCACACGATTTGTTTTTGCTATAGTTAAAAAAACTATTTTAATATAACAAATAATATTTCATTAGCTTAAGTCAGCTGACTTTGAAAAACATTTAAAATAAACATTGTTTTATTGTTGGTATTTTTAAGAAATAAAATCTGAATAATTTTAAGGTAAATAAATAAATATTTTTGAAATACTGTAGTTTAACTGATAGTGAGAGCTAAATAAGCATGGCGGATGGCACGAAAAGCACTCAGTGGTCTCAGCTAGTTATTTACTAGTAGTTCTGTGAACAGTACACCTCTCTCGTTAAAATAACAAATGTGGTTTTGAGCTTAGATTAAAAGTAGTGTGCTAGTAAGGAAGTAGGCACAAGGTTTAGTCAGCGAAACATTATTTTACAATTTCCGCGATTCCGGGATTTCTAGTTTTCGTTTTTTTTCTTTTCTTGAGCTTTAACTGCTAAATATTTTCTTTTAGAGGCATTGTGTTTTATTTAGGTTAATAATGCGTAAGATAGCTAAAAATATCAAGTTATAGAAGGAAAACATATAATTAAATACTTACATACTTAAATAACTAAAACTTAACAATGTATTTACAGTTCTATAACTTCCAAATCATATTCCAATATTAGAAATAATGGGAACAAACGATGTTAAAACGTCGTGATAGTGATCTCAACTTTATTCTCAACCCATGCACCAACACTTCCCACGGTGTCCAACGGTCATTTTTTGTATGTCCTTTATCGCCGAGCGATTTCATTTGTTTCATCTCATTTTGTAATTCAAGTAAAGCTAAGTCAAAAACTTTTATGAAATTTACAAGTATTCAGTTTAATTATTTGATTTATTCTCTACACTTTCTTATCCCCTACACTTTCTTATTATTATATGCCATTTTTGTGCGAAGGATATATTCCTAAATTACTATTCAAAACAGGCCTAGTTTTGTTAGCAGTCTTGTAGTATGAACATAAAATCTGGTGTTTTCAAAAATAAGAAATTTGAAATTGATAAATATTTTTATATAATTCCATTTAGAACTAAATTACGAAACGTTTTTACATTTATGAAAAAAATTACAAAATTTTTACTACTTTTTATGTAGGCCTAAAGTTGAACTTTTTCCTTTCGTTACTGAACATGCTAATATCTAATAAATGGAAAAAAACCTTATATATATACATGGCTCGGCCTAGGAATAAGGAACATTCATGCAAAAAATCATCAAAATCGGTCAAGGCATTTGGCCGTAATCGTGAGACAGAGACACAGACACACAGACGAAATGCCGAAGAGTCGAGTTAAAACGAAGACCTCGCTTCGCTACCTATAGAGAACTAACTATAGTCTCCCCAGTCACCCAGATTATTATACATTGGGATAAAATATTTAACACAAATAGGACTATCCTAGTCGTACATTAATTTACATGGGAAACCTTTTCATACAGTTTAAAAAATACAACTTTATCAATTACCTTGTTACTTTTACACCTTCGTACTTTCTTAGAATTCACTCACCCTGGATATATTTCTTGTATCAACTGCCATAGAACTAATTCCGTCCACCCTTCTCCACTATAAATTCGCCCGATTACATTCTTCCTTAAACCCTCTTGACTTAGCATCCTAAGGGACCACGTCTGCATCGTTATAAAGTGTATTCAGCATGGATCCAATGCCTCTACAATCACTTGATTTTGATGGATTGGATTTTATTGTTTCTCCTTAATTCATACAATTAAGGGTCTGCTCCAGTAAACGAGAAAGCAACCGGAAACGCAACCGTTTCTCACTGTATCCCTATCTAAACAGTGCTATTTCTTGCAGCTGAACGCTTTGACATTGCCTCATTTCAAACCATTTTATAAGTCTATCTTTTGTAATTGAGTGTTGAAAAAAAATACTGAATATTCTTTATACAATTTCGGATCCGGCTTGCAAATTATTTTTCATTATTAATTTTGTATTGTGTTAGGAAAAAAATTCAAACTTTGTACTTACAAAATGTCAATTACATAACAAATCAAAAGCATTTAAAAAAATGTAAATTGAAAGACGGATGCGTATTGTGACTGTGCTTAAAATGAGACCTTGTAAACAATTTTATGATAAAAACGAAATAAATGGTTTGAAATTGAACATTGCTCTTATGGGATACAAATCCAAGATGGCCGCCACTACAGCAGACCCTTAATGTAGTACAAGTAAAATAACATTTTCATTGGAATTAATACATCCAGGTAAGCTATTTTGCCCCCAGGATCTTTTTATCATAAATATTGCAGGAAAAGTCTATCAATTTCCCTTCTACGGAAGGTTTTTTTTGGGGTGGGCTGTCGAAAGTGTACAAGAAACGGTTCTTGTGCTTCAGTGGGTAAACGGTGTTCTTTTTAAACAAACATTAAATCAGAAAATTGTAGCTTAAGAAAATACCTACTATTTAAGACCCCTTACGACCTTTTTAAGGGATTTAAATTTCCTGTCATGAAAAAATAAGAAAAAAAAACACACAAAAAAGTCACGCTAGAAACTAAAAATTTGGTTCAAAGGCTCTTTTTAGCATAAGAATGAAGTACGAAATAACGCCCTTCCAGCCTCCCCAAGGTGTGGGTTAGGGGGATTTAAGAGGCAAATGGTGGGTTTTAAATAGAAAAATTAGAATACAAAAACAATTGTAAATGCAATTTTTATAACATTTTCCGAAATTGCAATTTATGGTATCATCTATATTTTGTGACCTGAGCACCTCTTTCGTGACCTTAGGGGAATAGTTATGGGGGTTAAAGGGTAAAAAATGTTTAAAAGATAGACGTGTATAATGGGAGACTGTTCAAAATGTATAGTATACCTTAAATGTAAAAGTTGTTGATTACATCAATATACTTAATTTAAGACAATAAACTTCTTTCTAATATAACTCACATAATGTTAAAAATATCGCTATTTACCTCATCTGTACCACGATGTATTAAAGTTACATACAGGCCTAATAGTTTTATTTAATTTATACATTTTATGTTTGTATGTGTTTACACGTGATTGTACAATTTTAAATATGCACTAACATTCCAACACGTACTCACACACGTACGCACGATTGTAGGAAAAATCTTATTTGTCATTGTCGCCTTCTCACGTTTACTTCGTGCGGGCGACTCTCTCGTTCGACAATAAACCACTTTGCAATCTTGTTTCACCAATAGCTGTTTTATAAATTATTACTTGTCTGATCAACCATATAGATGGTCAATAGTAGACAGCTGTTTCACCAATCTGTCAGGCATCATCAGGACAATAAAAAACACCAATTTAAACTTTGTTGCGAAAACACATATCCAACAGAATAAAATGTACATGTAAAAAAAAAATTAACTGGGTGTGCTTAAGACCACACGTTGGAAGTGA
>JAGFPH010000494.1:539639-551325 GCA_018207615.1 Philaenus spumarius
CCAAGTCGAAAGTGCCCAACGGGCCAATAGAAGTTATCACTTCAAAACTGCCACAGTGAGTGACAGCCTACTTTTTTTGTTTTTACAACTGCATGAGTGATTGCATCTGGTGGATTTAGGTAGGGATATCTTGTAATAAGTTGCATTATATTAGGAGGTCATAGATTAAGTTGGCTTGAAATTGACTTTGACCATTCAGTAAGTTTCCTTGTCCTACCTATAATTACTATAAATTTAGTAGGCCTCCAAAGTTTTCAATTTGTATCTCATATTGCAAAAATGCAGGATTTCCATGTTACTGTCTGTGTCAGAGTATGTGTGATTATCGTTTACTAAATGCTCCGCAAAGTTGGATTTGCCGACGGATGCGTCTGGGTTCCTGTTTTGTTTTTACAACGAAGTTTTCATTAGTGTTTCTGTGTTCTGATAATATTTCTATAAGCTCAGCCTGGTATGATGCTTGATATGATTGCTCAGGTAAAAAATAATTTATAAATATATTATACTAGCTGGCCCGACCCGGCTTTGCGCATGTATAGACAAATCAAAGTTAAGTGTATATTAACAAAAAAATATATCAATAAATATATTACACCATGTATTTCTTACGGGGATGTTTAGTAATTTCGACTCTCCCAAACCCCTCCTAAAATTTCGAATTTTTTGAAAACCTTTCTTGGCGAGCACCTAGGGCACTAGAGGAAGCTATATACCAAATTTCATTCCAATGCGTTCGGTGGTTTTTGAGATTTTGTGATGAGTGAGTCAGTGAGTGGTATTTGGATTATATACATTATATATAGATTATATTAGAAGCAATGTGGTACTACTTTATCAACAAAAATGGATAGCTATTGATGTGTGTCTTCTGCAGCTTTGCAAAGTAAGGAGCCTATAATATAAAACACAACGATATACAATGTTAAAGTGTTATATTCTATAGTTTAAAGTTTTTAAATACATGCATTTTTTTATTGAAGTAAAAACTTCTTTAGGCGCGTTGGTCGATTTTTGGATGGGTAAAATCTTATGAGTTCACGTCCCCTACATGCTGTAATAACAGTATATCTGTCTCTGAAAAAACTCTATCCTTGCAGCAACACAATTAATGTTGCGGTAAAAGAAATATTTCTTTACGGGTCAGCAGGGGGTAGTTAGCTTTACTGTTAAAGTAAGCTACTGTTGATCTCTTGATATTATAGCAATGTTATTAACTTAGCAGCAACTGTAAGTTCAACAGTAAGCCTAATGTTTCTATGACATTAAGGCACTACTAACTATGTCGCAAGGCTAGTTAATGCAGTAGTGAATATAAACTAATGTAGTTATAACATTAGGTAGAGTGTTTAATATTGTAGTGTCCCTTTACTGGTAAGTTAGTTGTTATTGTCACAAAAATAATAAAATTAGGCAATACATCTACAAAATATTACACTCATATTAGTTACTGTAATCATAAGAGTAATTGCTCTGAGTGTTTCGGTATAACAAACGTCCTTGCAAGGTTAGTTGATGTAGTGGTGAACTTCATACTAATAAAGTTCTAACACTAGTTAAGATTGTAATTACTATATAGTTTGTTTATTGTAACAATAGTTATTTTTGTCACAACAGAAACAGCTTTTCTTAACTCCGATATTTTATTTCGAAATTTGTCGACAAGCTTTCCTCTGCATACCTAACTGTCGAGGTCCTCCAGTTAGAGGAGGTACATAGTAAGAGTTCTGGAAAAAATAAAAATTAAGTGTAAGATAACTATAAAATATATTATATAATATACATAGTTATTAATGTATGTAGTTATTTACATAGTTAAGGACATAACATTTTTACTGTATCTTAAAATAAAGAATTCAAGCTTTAAATTACAACTTTTAAAAATGTTAGCCTAAATTTTATGTTTAAAGCTACCGTATTTGATAATGAGTTCATTACTTTTAATTTAATTAATTACTGCGACATTTTCCACCGAAGATGGATATTTATTATCTTGAGTAGTTTAAGCTAGTTTGAAGTAACTTTTTTGTTAGTAAGAAACATTCTTAGTTTTAATAATTAGTTAACAAGGGTTGATCAATACTCGTAAGCATCGTAAATTATTTTAAATACATAAATTATTTTAAATATCAGAATAATTAGTTCTGATAAAAGTAATCAAAATTCATTATCCAAATATTTGTATATGCTATTTTTAGATTTTTGAAATACATCAAAATATTTACAAAATAATAAAATAAGGCTCTGTCATTTCAAATGTAAAAATTAATAAAACAATTCATGTTAATTGACTAATGCCATTGGCAGTCTAACTGAGGCTTTAATGGAAAAGTACTTCATAAAAACCACTCCTACATATTAAAAATTCATTCACACATTTTTAAACAGCTAAACAACCAAACTGAATCTTTTAGAATATTTTTTTTAACAAATCGTTAATTTGTTGTAAGATATAGTTGTTATTAATAAATATTTTAGCGAAATGCCTGACGTAGTATATAAATTAACAATTATGTTATTTTGTTAATTTTCTTTCTTTGAGCCTTATATTTTTACTTGAAAAGATATAATATGAATGAATTGTCTGTAGTTGTATGTAGTAATGTTAAATCAGTTAAATGGAAGTTAGGTACTAAAAAATAAGTTCCTTTACATGGATTTCCTCCATATTAGATAGGGCAAGTATATCTATTTCATTTTCTGAAATGAAAGTATATTATTTGATAATAAACTAATTATGTGTAAATATATTACTAAAATGAATTTTAAATGTTTACCAGAATGATTATTAAAACAATAATTTAAAATATATAGAAAATAGATTAGTTATATATCTTTAAAATAGTATGACAAAGTTATGTATAACTTCAGGCAACCTCCCATAACCTGTAATGAAATTTTAACATTGAATATATACCGTATTTATTATGGTAGTTTTTAAAATTACTGCATCTAATTATAATACTGTATTAACTTATGTATTTACCTGAACTTACCTTTAAAAATTGTAATATAATTTTGAAATCCCCATGACGTCAACAAAGCTTCTACATGTATGTATAAAGATCCATGTATGTTGAAAAACAAGAAGATCGAAAACGAAGCAGTTTAGTTATAGCTGTTTGATGTGGTCTTTGTTGTTACTTGTTAGTCTACCGAGTACTGAAGAGAAACTGAATTCGAATATCGTAAAAACGTGAGAAACTGTAATTGTGGATAGGGTAACTCTAAAACAGGAAAAGGCTACCGCCTTTAAGGATGTACAACGGATGTAACCCAGTTCACTGCATAAATAACCGCCTTTATGCCTTGTAAGTAAGCTAACATTGTGAACATATTAAGATATTGTTTTCATTCCGTTTTTTAGATGTTTATTACGTTAGATTTACCTTATAGTTACATTAACTAATTTAGTGACTACAATCATCGCCTTTACGTATATTAAATTAACTATGACATTTTACTACATTAGAGTTTACAGTAAAACTCAACATTAAAAAAACCTTACAGCAATGCAAATATTTCAAGCTCTAAAGTAACCATGACATTATAAATGTTACCATGACAGAAAAACTGTTAACATTAATTTTAACTTTGCAGTACGGTTAGAGTTTTTTCAGTAGCTATAAGTATGACGTGTTGCGCTCAGTCCTCGTGGAAGGTTGTACATTGTATAATATCGTATCCACGTAAAGTTTTTATACTATTTGGACTATAATTTGTATTATTGTAAGATTGTAACACTATTTCTGTGTCTATGTATATAACTAAAGCTAAATTGACCAATTGACCACGTGGAAAGTTTAATGTGTGTATACTGTGCATTGTTTAAGTTGGGTTTTAGTTTGCAAAATTTAGCAAAAAACATTTTAAATGTTGCAATTTAAACCTAAATATGCACATTTATTTTTATTAAAGGCTTATTTAAGGTTTATTAGCATATACGGTCGAAATTTCAGGTTGAAAATACGTATACTGAAATGGCAAAATGATGGTTTATTATTTTAAAATGTATAGATTTGCTAACTTGGTTGCTATGGTAATGAGTGTAAATGCATTAAAGAAATGGGTGTTAGTTCAGTATAGGCCTAACCCAAAATTATGTCGATCGAATTTCGTATTACGCCTATATAACCACCAATTTATATTCATGACGGCTTTCACTTCTGTAGGTAGTCCTACTACTGAATAATTTTTAAATTTTTAATAGTTTTAAGTCCGTGTTCCTTGGTTTTATGCTTTGTTTAATAAGTTAGAACGTTTTTCAGTTAACAGAAGTTGGTAACAATGACTTTTCTTAGAAATAATAATAACAATACAAACTAAACTGTCAAAATGACTCACTAAAGAAAAGTAACAGTCGTCAAAACCTTAAAGTAGCAAAAAATAAAATCTAACGTCCCGCAAGAACTTGCTCAAAGTTACCTACCGGTTCAAGCCGACATTTAAAACTGGCCTTCGGTTAGATCTGTAGCAGTTCATACTTAATTTACACACTGAATAAATAATAATCTAATTAGAAACACGGAGAGTAATAACACAAATCAAAAAGTGAATGCATTGATAAATACGTAGGAATTGACGTTGAAATGTGCTAATGTATTAAAATAAAACGCAAATACTAATCATATCCCCAGGCTAAACACTTGTTTTGGATTACCGTACCTCCCTAGTTCAACGTCTACAGCCTGAGGAGTCCGGAGTAATGGATCCAGACTCAGTGGGTTTAGTTTTGCAGTCGGTATTCTATTAATCTCTTGGCAGTTGGCTGCGCTGACCTGGAGGCTGCTTGCATTACTTGGTGGCGCTTTACGATTCAAAACGTGTGTTGTATACATTTAAAGAGAGGAAACACTAATAAAACTGTACAGAATAGATTTAGCTAACTCTTTCCTTTCTATTACTATTCAATTATCGTTAAGACTGCGTGCTTCCCGTAACTCACATGTTCCGTAACTATTGTTATTAAAAGGCCGTCATCAACATTCGTAGATATGAAATCAAGTTTTTATATCATCCGGAATTAATGCAGAATATATTGGAACTTGAATCACAGCCAGTTTAGGATTTATCAGAGAAAATTTTGGTGAAGTGAATACACAAACAATATTTATTTTTGATATATTATTTATTGTGTCAAAATTCGGTTTATACAAAAAAACCAGATGGTCAATGTCTACGATGGGAAAATATGCGTTTTAATTCAACATTAATTTAGAACTCGTAATAAAAAATAAAAACATGGTGTAGGCCTATGTAATTTCTTTGTAGAACCCATTTTATGCAGAGTTTCAAGAAAATGTTTTGTATAACAAAGTAATATTTTAAAATTAACTAACATTATACTATTTTGTTCGAATAAGGAGATGTACTTTTTTATTTCAATGCAATATCTTAACTGTAGATTTTTGAGTATTTATTTTAGCACGCTCTTATTTCATCAAAATTGACTAAGGTTGGCTTTATGTACGTTTGTTGTTATATTAAAGTATTGCATTTTTGGAGGTAGGTATTTATGTTAATCCAGAGTGACTGCGTAGGTGTACATCTACAACGAACTTAATATTATGGTGAAATATTTGTATTTTGTTTAAAAAAATGATCTTTGCTTTTTAAGAATATACTTGTTATGGATCTGTGTTGATTTTGGTACGGTATGCGTGTGAGTAAAATATACTAAAATGCGTTCTTTAGATAAAAGTGTATTTACTGGGAAATAGGCCGGTTTGAGTTCACTTGATTTTTTTTTAATTATTTTTCTGATGTGTAAATAAATGTTTTAAAACCACCCCACACAGGTTATATTACCTCAGTGTTTACGTTTACAATTTCTGTATTATCTTGTGAGCAAGTTGTGTTTCGTTTTCTTTAGTCTGTAAAAATATGATTAAACTTAATTCAAGTCTGCTCTCAAACTAAATTAAATCACAATTTTTACAGAAAGAAAAAATATTTATACTTATTTAACCCTGCAACTGTCAGACTACTCAATTTGAGTGGTCGTGGGTTCGTGGCAATTGAAAACGATACGATCAATTTTGACAACTCTACTTGTAATGAATATTTCACCCACTAAAAATTATCCAATCGCAATAAATCAAAAACCGTTGAAAAGGTAATGATATAAACTTTAATTTTTATACGAACAAGTTTTTCTAAAATGTATATTTTCATACGTAATCATCGTTACAGTTTATTAGTTTTCTTCAACAAACTCGGTGCCCGACAATTCACCAGATTTCGTCATAAAACATGACGAAGTAAAGCATCTTTCTTCTCCTTCTAAAGCCCGCCCAGTACTTCTTCCAAAGTAAACCTAGATATCGTTGGATTCTTCACAATTTCCTCTATCTAATACTGCCATCCAATCAAAAATCGGACAAATAGTTCTAAAGTTGTGGGGCGTTTCGTAGACCCTTGCAATTGGTCAGTTTTCCAACCAATAAACAGCGTTATTTATTACACGTGTTATCTGTGTGACCTCAATCGTTTTTTAGAGATATTTTGGTATCTTTGTAAACATAATGCTTCAGGCTAACTTTCCCTGTAAATAAAATATGTTATATTTGAACAGTTTATTGTGTAGGACCGTGGGAAAGTGACTGCTAATACGGTCTCATCTAAGGTTTGAAATTGAACCCTAATGGCTTTTTATAACATGGGTAGACATAGGAGTTTGCGCGCGCATTCTGAGCTTAAACGGGCGAGAGATTTCTACATTTTTCTCACATTTGTTATTCAAATAATTCTAAGTCAAAAACTTTTATGAAAAGATAATTTACAAGTATACGGTTCAATTCTTTGATTTATTCTCTACACTTTGTTATAATAATATTTCATTTTTGGGTAAAGCAAATATTCCTAAATTACGTTTGAAACTAGGCCTACTTTTGTTAGCAGTCGTGTAGATGGAACATAAAAACTGATGTTTTCAAAATAAGACATTTGAAATTGATAAATGTTTTTATACAGTTTTATTTAGAATTAATTTATGAAACTTTTTTACGCTTACGAAAAAATTTAAAAAAATGTTTACTACTTGTTATGTAGGCCTAAAGTTGAACATTTTCCTTTCGTTACTGAACATTTTTTGTTTCTTGAGGTAATAACTTTTACGATTTTACATCAATAAATTTTTTAATTTCATATTTGAATTCTTTGAACCTTTCTCTACAAAAAAGGTACAGTACACTTTTGGATTTGTATACAATTACTATATTTGGCAAATTTGTGAAAATATGCTTGCACCCGCACCGAAATGACTTGGCGTTGCAAAACATTAACATGGACAGTTGTAGGGTTTTAACAGAGATTTAATTTTGTATGTACGTTACCGCTTAGAGTATCCTAAGAGAATGTGAAAGAACAGGAATAGTTAATTGTATGTTATGTCTATGTATGAACAAATTTGTAGGCAACGATGACTCAAGATCTTCATAGATGGAACTTGTCGGCGCTCACTTTCGTAAATTACAAATACATATGTGAAGGATTATAATATCATATGTTTATTATTCATAAAATAATAACTGTTCAACCGTTGTTTACATAATACTGCATCTATGCAAATGCAGAATGCCAATACTGCGCTAAGTGGACACGTGCATAACAATACCTAACTCGTGTCACTCGGTCGAATGCTCGTAACGACTACGTGTCAATTAGCCTACCCAGATGACCTTCGAATGATTTCTTCTATACTTATGGAAACTGAAAGCTCAAACAATCGAGTAGGACATTGTACGTTCAAACATAACAATGTGTCACATCGCCGCTGTCTCATTACGACTACGTGTCAGCCGGACTACAATCCGGACGGCCTTCGCATAGGACGCTATTGTTTAAGGCTTGTGGAAACTGAAAGTTCAAACTATTATGCAAGTGTACGTGCACCCTTGGATCAAGTAACACATTGTCACGTAAACTGCGCATACGTTAACGTTATTAAAATTAATAGTGGTACGTGTTTTTGTAATGGAGTCGCTGCCTGTAATTCACGGTGTGATAATGATGATGAAAGAAATTATGGTTAAATAATAGCAACACAAATAATGCATACCATGGTCTACGTAATTGACCACACCTCCTTTGGAGTAGATTTGGCCCGAGTTCAGATGACAGTATTTTAAGACAGTACTTTTAATTGAGCTTTGTCATTAAAAAATCATGTTAAAACACGTTCTTGCTTTATTTAAGTAAGTAATATACGTACTTATATCATTAATAGCACGAGCAAAACTGTTTTAATTTATTTCTTACTGATATTAAACACGGGTTTATTAATCGTGGTATTGTGAAAAACAAACTCACAATACCACTTAAAAACTCATAAACAAATCATATTTACGCACACGGCACAGTCAGCAATGAATTTTCACCTTTTTACTTTCTCACTATACTATAGGGCTAGTATATAGAGAAAGTATAGTGATCGCAAAAAAATCGATGTTGAGATTTTTGTGGAAATATCCGTCTTGGGACCCCCTGAGTCCAAAAAAGTGGTTTTTACAAAATGTCTGTCTGTATGTCTGTATGTATGTATGTATGTATGTATGTATATCGGCATGTATACAAAAAGCTAGAGCGAAAGCTATTTTATCGATTTCAACCAAATTTGCACCAGACATGTCAAGTAGGCCTGTATAGATGCACGAAAAACGTGTTTGAAAATTTTTGAAAAACAACCCCCTTTTTGGCAAATAAAACCCCAAAAAATCAGTTATTATTTTTTTATAAAAAAAAAAACGGCTCTAACTATTTTGATAAAATTTGGCTTATTTGTAGCCTTTAATGTGCCCTATCATATGCATAAAACCGCATCTTTCTAAAAATTCTCGTTTAGCTAATAATAATAATAATAATAACAGATGTTTGGGGTTTTTTGGTCATAAAGGGGGTTATTTTTCAAAAAATTTCTAAACCTTTTTTCGTGCATCTATAAAGACTTAATTGACGCGTTTGGTGCAAATTTGTTCGAAATCGATTGAATAGTTTTCTCTCTAGATAATAATAATAATATTTATTAGTTAATCTCCAACTGTAATAAAAAGTCACCTTTCCTACCGCACCCTACAAGTCACAGTGAATCTGTTTAATAATTTAAATATGTTTGTGAGAAAGTATGTGCTAGTTCCTGGTACCGTTTATTTTAACTGCATAGGGCCACTGAAATGTAGATATCAAGACTAAAACTAGTTAACAAGCGCAAAATACATTGTATGATTTATTTCAAACTTTATTATTATTTTTTTTATTAAGAGTTATTGAAAGTTCTATACCAGTAGGACTGTTGATGGACAAATTAATTGAGATACAAGATAAAACTCATTAGTAGGATATATTTTATTTTTGAATATTTTTCACAATCGGTTTTAAAATTCCACGAGATACAACTCTACATAGCTTTTAAGTAATTCATGTAGAAAATAATTTACATTTTACAAATCACTTGTACACATACTTTATAGCATTTTTGGTGAAGTATTAGTCTGAAACATTGGTTTTTTAACTGAGGAAATGTTTTTAAATGATTTTACTATTTTACATAAGAATAACTTTATTATTCTTAAATAAGTTTTCGTCAGTGTTTACATATAAAATAGTAATAAACAAAAAATTATTAAACCATCGTGTCACAGGAATAGCATGGTCACCAAGATGGCTACTGGTGGAATCTTTAAACACTTTGTTCAAGTTCGAACCGACTTTTTTGGATTATGTGCGCTACTCCCCCGCCACTATTATTCTAAGATACCAGGACACTATCAGTTTGTTTGAGTTCCAAAAATTCCAAGATTTTTCTTTACGTTCTCACTTTGAGTGCATAGTACTAGAAAATATCGGTAAGTTGAATAACACATGAGAGACCCCAGTGCCAATAGTTATATTAAAATTTATGACAGTTAAAACTGAGGCGTATTGAAACAACGCTCGACAAAACTATCGTTTACTATGATTTGCAGAGAAAACATTGTTAATATTTACGACAGCTATGGGGTGGCTTTATATGTAAGTGTATTCCTAGCAACAATAGTCTATACTGTTATTATAAAGAGGTAAACTTTGTTTGTATGCAAGGAGTAATCTCTAGAACTACTGAACCGATTGAAAAAATAGTTTTACTAATAAAAAGCTTCACTATCCCTGAGTAACATAGGCTATAATTCATTTTGATAAAACATTTTTTATTTCAATATTTGTAAATTTAGTCGGAAAAATTCTTAGGTTAGGCCTAGACTGATGATTCAACACATATTTCTTGAGTTTATTTACACTCATTACCTTAGCAACCAATTGAATAAAATAACAGGTAAAATAGCTGTTTGCTTTAATATTTCCATTAACAGCCGATTTCAAACTTTGAAGCAATTATTTGTAATTCTATCTTTTAGGTTAGGTTTTTATTATAGTGTAGACCTGAGCCTTGCTGGTTCTTTTAACCTTTATTATAACTGCTGTATTAAAATGTACGAAATAATTTGATTTTTACATTTAACATTATTTACCATCTTAGCTTTGGGGTTATTATTAATCCTATACCTTTATTATAAAGAAAACATAACATGATTATGTGTATAGAAGGTTCCAATGGGGTTGGCGTGCGGAGCACGCAGAGGTTTCCCCTACTTTTATATATGGAAAGTACAGCTTTAGGCCTACTGCTTTTGGAAATTGATATGGTTTGGAGCAGCTGTTAGAGAATCTGAAAAACTACAGATCTTAATCCGTTGGAAAGTTTTGAATTCAGCCATTATGAATGTTATACCATGCATGCTGTAGCCTCCTAAATTCATATACTTACTATTTGCATATTAAACTATTGCATGTATGGATTTTGTAGTTTAACATGTTTAGCTTGATAAAATTCTCAGTTTTAAAGAAATGTCTGCACAAACGAGTGATCATTAACGGACTTTTTAAGAGGTACGGGACCAAAAAATTTTCTTCGGTTGTATCAATAAGATTCTAATAGCGTATTTCTAAATACTGATCAAGGGTAAGTTTGACTTGAGCAACAAGAGTTATGTATAGCAGTATTTTTTTTATCTAATATGCAGTTTGATGCTCAGTGACGATGGGTTTCATATCTCCGTAAGTTAAAGCGTTTGCTATGAACGTGTCAATTATAAAATATTAAACGTGATATTTTTAGCTTCCAAGAATGCAATATTATAATAGTGGGTATTTAATTACCTTATTTCAACCATCGAACACTCTAAAATATATCCTTTTGGATTACCTGTTTCGGTGGGTCATGCCACCATCAGATCGACTTCAAAATATATTCATTCCACTGTTGTGGAACAAGTCGTAACAAACTATTCACATTAGTAGTCATGGCGCCCCTTTAGGCCCAACATGGGCTCTTATGGGACTACGATTTAGCCAATCAGAGAGCCGCATTTGGTCACGTGACCCTGGGTGTGGGGGTGGTGGTGGGTGTGGGGGTGGGTTTTTTACCTCTCCGCCATTTTGTTTCCGCCACCGCCATCTTTTTTTGTAAAAATTATAAAATTGAATGACTGTCGAGGAGCGTCGTTGTTTTGTGTCGTCGAACATGGGAAGCGTCGTTGTTGTGCGTCGTCATACATGGGAAGCGTCGTTGTTGTGCGTCGTCATCTTTGTCGGACATATCCTATATGTACAGGGTGTTCCAAAACGCCTGGGTGAACGGAAAGATGTGTACATA
>JAGFPH010000495.1:13732-61367 GCA_018207615.1 Philaenus spumarius
TGACTAAACAGTTTAGGTAAGTCCTCTAGTTTTTTTTTATTCTAATTTATAAAGTGATAATACGGTACCTGTAAAGTGATAATTTTTGTACCTGGCAGAATTCTTTCTTTTATAATCGCTAGAAGAGTCTCTTTGTCTCTCTTCTCTACAGGAATCTCTCTCTCTCTCCCCCTCCCCCTCTCGCGCCCACCCCCAACCGTAGGCAAAACTCCGCAGTATGAGGAATTCGCGGATGGGGACCCTTTCTACTTGATACCCGTAGGAAAAACTCCTACACTCGACCTTTGTTTCTCCTTCTCCTCCACCTAATCTTTTTTCTTTTAACAATCGTCTATTATCCATCTCACTCTCTAGTTATTGAAATAAATATTAAAAATGTAATCTAACTTGAAATTATTTAGGTTAGCTACTGGAAAAAGTACTAAGTAAACAAAATAATATCAGTACTTGGTTTCCTTGAATACTTATTTGCCCACTATTTTTGTAATACGCTATTATTTGCCTTAAATGCCTTATGATACTGTTGTTTTATTTTTATACTTTCACCTTGGAAGTTTTTACATAACAGGAAAACAAAATATTTATAATAATAATAATATTAATGCATTGAGAATACTCTTAAAGTTTTACATTATGCTATTTTTTACTGTGCAGTAATTTTTAAATTTTAATACATTTACTATTTTTACCGTTTAAATACAAAAAAGTACCGGCACTACTCACAATTATTACCGAGCGACAAAACCTTAGCACTGTGTGTCACATTGTCGTCATTGATTCTTCCTAACTACCAGTAGTGTCGATTCAGCCACTCACTTGCAGGAAATATAAAAAATAAGACTTACAATATTTTCAAAATCTATCATTTATTGACAGTTTATCATTTAAATTTTAGTAAATTTTAAATAAAATAATTGAATAGCTTAACAATGAAATCACTTTTTTTTAATTAGTTTAAATTAGTTTGTCGGACTAATTATTTGCACCAATTTTTTTGTCGGGTAATTGAATCACTGATCACAAAATAAGACACTTTACATACCCTATTTTTGTTCGACAAAAGGTCATAAATATAGGGGTTGCATGAAACCCTTAACTTTAAGGCGTCCGACTACAAGTATGCCCCGAAAACTTTGTCGGACAAGGTTACCACTTAGTTATATATATATTTTATAAATGATTCTGAAAAAATCAGCAGTTAGGTACTAAATTTTTTTACGCCATAACTTTGCCATGTTCGGGGTGTCGGACGCGCAGAAATGACCAATAATATTTGTCCGACAAAATAATTTTCGCTTTCTACATAAAACAAACTTTCGATTAAAAGAAAGATTATTGTTTAGGTTATAAATTTTTTTACCGCATCAAATCAATGACTTTGCCGGGTTCTCAAAGGAAAACGCCCCGCTACCGAGAATTGTTGCAAATAAAAATGTTGTCCGACTCGACTTAAATAAGAGATAAACGAAGTCTTAAGAGTTAGGTAATCATAAACTTTTAAAGGCCTGGGCCCTAGGACTGTAACACTTATTACATTAACAGACTTCTTTTAACTGTGGTTTAGGAGATATAGTCTTCTAGTTATGTATATACAGGATGATTAAGGAATAAACGGATAAACTTTCAGGACGTGTTCTACTAATGAAAATAAAGAAAAAGTTCATGTAGGCCTAAACATAGATTCGGAAATGATTAGTTTTCCAGTTATCCAACATTTTTTTTTTTACAAAGTACTCAACATCTTTGGATGTAGAAAATATATGGAACGCAAATTTTGGATACTTATTTGGTATGACATCGTTTACATGTACGAAAAACCAAAACGTTTTTCATATATTTTCAAAATGGCGACCGTTTAAAATTGTAACTAAAAATATCTCGAAACCACTTTTAAAAAAATGCCAAGAAACTATTTTTTTCCTTTTTATTGACAAACATAACGGAATTTTTATTACTTCTCTAACTTAAAAGATAATCGAGTTATTGGCAAAAACTAAAACAAATTATATTGGAGTAATTTTGGATATTATGGACAATAACTACCAAGATACAGTTTTTTAGTTTTTATCCAATAATTGGGTTACCTTGATGTTACAGAAATAATAAAATCACTTTCATAGCACACATTACATTAATAAAACAAATACTGTATGCTCATGTTTATGATAATTCCTACTTCCTGGACTGTTAAATTATTATTTAATGTTTTATTCAACTAACCTTCAAACATTTATTTATTACTCAGACACGTCTGACTGCAGCTTCAACAATACAGTGTCATTGTCGAAGACAAGAATTCTCTCACAATTACACAACACTTTTGTTCACATTTGTTGAAACGTGAAAACAACTTTTGTATACTTCTAAAAATATTCATAATTCCTTAGTCGTTAAAATGCATACACACTACATTTTAGTTTTTTACGTGTCTCAACAAATGCGAACTATGCGTTATGTAATGTAAGATTTTTCTTGTCTTTGACAATTACATTGTGATGTCGAAACTGCAGTCAGACGTATCTGAATAACAAGTGACTGTTTGAAGGTTAGTGAATAAATCATTCTATAAAACATAATATACTGTGTATTCAATGTTATAAAATGAGCATTGCCATTTACTTAAGCCATACTTATTTATAAAATAGTTGCATGCAAGAAGAAATAAACCTAATCAGCCTATTTAAAAAATAAGAAATAAAACAGTGACCTATTACAAAAACTGTATACAATCAACAATTAAATTCTTAAGTTAAAGTGTTACTAAAATTAAAACAAGAAAAAACAAAATCTGCCCTTTCAAATTATCTCCTCAATAGGGGTTTTAGGTAGATAGACATTAGCAATTTTGCATAGAAGCCAACATAATTTCTTTTTAAAACATTCTTTCTTATTTTCAATAGATAGAAATCAGACTTCTGCCTTGCAAAGCCAACTACTTAAAACTCTTCTTTATAGCGTATTACAATATTACTAATTATTTGTCATTAATTATTATTTTGAAACGAGTTACTGTTCGCAATTAAATATCATACAAATAAAACTATTTTAGCTTATTAAATATATAGATTATTTCTAAATCATTTGATCTGTCAATATAAAGTTAGAAAGCAATTAAAAGATGATGTTTGTATCTATATTTAGATATATAATAATGACTATAAATAAAAAATTTCAACAAATGGGCCTACAATTTTATAATCCTTATAAACTATATTGTACACATTTACCTAGTTAAAAATCCGCCACAGCATAGTAGGGGCCTAGATAAGTTCTGTTGTTGTTAAATTGTATTTATTTTAACTATTTGTTTCTGATGTGAATCTAATTAATCTGCCCTTGATTTTTCCCGGGGACTTACTAGTATAAACATAATTAAGATGGACGAACAAATTTAAAGTCGAAATAGAATCTATTAAGGTGTCCAACATTCAAAAAATAAAATGACAGAATTCTTATTAAATAGGTCTAAAGGTGATGAAACCTATAGCTTTAGCCACATATATGATAGGGAAGAAAGATCAGCGGAGATAAAAACACCAATTAAAAGATTCGACTGCCACGTAAAACGAATTAATGTACGCAATATGGATGACAGAGAAGTTATAAAAGTATTAAATGGAAAGTCAGGTTGAGAGGATGACATGGAAGATGAGTAGGTAGTTATGGGAAGAGGGAGGACGTTTGGCAAAATGCTTCTTCAAGAACGTGTGTATACATACATTTTTGTTAACTGTTCTATAGACTAATTTTCCCCGGTTTTCCCTTTAGCTTATTTAATTTATTGGAATAAGTTGTTACTACAACCTACAACTTTAGGGTCTGCTACAGCAACCGGCGATTCCAACGCTTCACCCTATAGCGGTATCCAATCAGTGGAATTTCTTGTAGCCGAGCGCTTTGGCATGGCCTCATTTAAAACCATTTTACAATTCTATCTTTTGTAATTGCGTGGTGAGAAAGAAACTAAAAGTGTTTTATAAAATTGCGGATCGGCTTGTGATTTATCTTTAATTATTCACTTTTGACTGTGTAAGGGAAAATTTCAAACTTGATACATAAAAAATGATAATTAATACACAAAAAATGAACGGAATTTAATCAAACGTAAAACGCAAAACGGATGCTTATTGTGATCGTGGTTAAAACGGGACTTTGCAAACAATTTAATAATACAAAATAAACGAAATAAATGGTTTTAAATTTAACATTGCGATTACGGGATAAAAATCAAAGATGGCCGTCACAACATCAGACCTTTAAAAACATTATTATTAATATTCCTTTTCAAGATAGTGGCGTAAAGAAAACTATTAGGATCTAAAAATAAAATACACAGACCTCTGTTTGTGGTCCCACTAATAGCCTAACTACGAGGTTTCTTCTATCATATTACCGGTAAAGTTGGACAAAGTATCATTTCCCACAATACAGACATTATCTAATAAACGTCCAAGAGATTGTTTCTGCGGCGTGTAACGATGATGGTTTATGTAAGCTTGCTTATTTATATAAAGTACATTATAATTATACTTGGAGAAAGTGAGAATGAATGAGCACACCATTGTGCTTAGTCACACTGTTTCAAAGTAACGTGTCAGTATAGACTTAGGTTCCAGATAAATCACGTAGTAGGCTAGATTATCTTAGTTTTAAATGTAATCTTTGAACAGGTGATTGTAACTAAGTTGGCGATACATGCAAATCTGAGGTATGCAATATTGTTAGCATCAATCAAAGTTATAGATATGAATCAAGTCTTTGAACAATAAGCCAGGTAAATTGAGCTTCATACAATGGTTTTTAGCGGTAGCTTTATGTTTTAGAAGTGAAACTACTTTAGGCCAATTGGCATGGATCAGACGAAAAGTGAAACGCCTCCGTCGCATACGTCATAGACTGTCTACTCGTACTGTATTAATACGTAGCATAGAAAACTAGCAGACGTATTATAATTTACATTAACTGAACATGTTTTAGCTTTTATTAAAATTTTGTTGAAGTATTAAAGGTATTGTATGAAATCAGCTGTTATATGTTTGAATGGGTATTTATTGTTTTCAATTCTTTTTGTTTACTTCGTTCTACAAAACCTACTTAGGCCATCAAACTATATCTAACTGAGTCCATGTCGTTAGGCCTTGTCCACACTAGCGATTTTAGTCTCTCTCTCCACAATCGAGACAAAAATACCACGTCTAGAGACCGTTCCGAGTCCAAAATCGAAGAATTTTCGACTCCCAACAGAAATGGGAGACCTGAGAGACAATCGGCTTCACACACTTCGGGAACAATAATAGATATAGCTTGCTTAGATATCCTAAAAGTGTACATGAGACTCGTAAACGATTCTCCACTCGCCAGAAAACCAAGAGTCACCGTCAACCTGAGAGATGCTGTGATAGTTCCTTTGAATCTCTTTTCTTGCTTCTGAATCTTTTCACCTAATAGCTGAAGCAATTCCTCAAAGTCACTCGGGGTTAGACGGATGAAATTCCAGAAACCTAAGCCGTCTTCTAATTTCAGGGTTAATAATAAATCATTCCGAAAAAATCTCACGCCTCCACCAACGTTTTCTTTTTCTCCTGTTTTCATCACTAATAATAATAACGCCACCTCAGCCATTTCTACCAAAAAACTGTCCAGAGACAAACATTTAGTGTGGACACGAGACAAAGTCGAGAGACTGTCTTTAGAAAATCGCGAGACTTTGTCTCCTAGTGTGGACAAGGCCTTAGGGATTTTCAACATGGTAAATGAACACAGCCTATAATTTAATATTTTACTCAAAGACCTGAAATACATTTTGGAAAACAAAACAAAAGATCGTACATTTTAATCATAGGCCTTCTTGAACCAATGATTGTAATCCCAAATATTTTAAATTCAGTCATTTAGATAAAGCTATACAGTATTAAAATTCACTCAATTTTGCATCGTCAGCAGGCCTACATTTATAAATTAATACGTTAATTAATTAAGTTCAAACTTTTATAATGAAATAGCAATAACTCAGACCAATAGTCCAAGGTAGTGATAGTTTAAAATATAGTTTTATGAATATATAAATATCAAAGTTTTACCTGCCTTAGCAATCTTTATTGGTTGTTTTTTTTGTTTTGTTTTGTTTTTTTGATTGCTAAGGCAGGTAAAACTTTGATATTTATATATTTATATAATTAGCAATCGGATATGGCCACATATACATTAATGGATAGTTTTATGTTTGTAGGCCTAATTTGTTTCTTAGTTGATAAGAATGAAGTAAACAAAAAGGATTGTAAAAATACGTAGGCCTACTTTTTAAATGATTTGTAATCTTAAAGCTGATCATATTAATACAACAAACGCAAAGAGATCAATGCATACAATCAACTGTTTCTGGAACCGAAGATGTTTCACTTCTAAGTCGCTAGAGTCTCACGCACTTTTTTTAGAAATGTGAATAAAATTTGGCTTTCTTATTAAGTTCGGGAGACTTATATGATTAACATAGAACAATGTTGTGTCTCTAGAAACTAAAGTACGCTTTCTCCGTGACCGTGTCCGTGAACCTATAAACCGAAAGTTAATTGTTTGCCAAAAGAAACGAAGCATTGATTTTTAATTGTACGACTTTTTCCTCTGAACAAGAACTGAACAGGATTTATTCATTAATTTGGTTTGTTGCATGAAATGACTTTATTTTGTTTTTACAATTTACTTACAAAAACAGTATTAAAGTAAAAGCTAAAATACTCAAGACGAAAACTTAAATTCAGTTGACCGAAATTCTAAGACGTACAAACTTTTTATTTTTAACTTAAACCTTGACCTTTATATAATTATAGTCAAGGTTGAATAGTTATAGTCCAATTAATTGTAGGTCAGTTCTCAGTTGTGAACTAGTGTACCTTTACATGTTAATAAGGTAAGGTTTATGCTAATAAGGAAGTGGAAGGTAGACATAAATGGACGGGAGGTTGGGGGTCATAGACATATGTTATTTTGTGCTAAATATCGAGACGGTACGGTACACGAGGTTTCGTTAGAATTCCCAGGCAAAAAAGTGCCTAACGGGCCATTAGAAGTTATCACTTCAAAAATCTATTAACAAACTTTCATATATAAGTTCATATAATTCCTAATGAAAGGCGCCATCTATTAACAATCTGTTTACTAACGTGACAACATGACAGCTTAGATGACAGTTAGATTGTTTACATTCTATCACGCAAATCAATCAAATGAAATCAACATAAAGAATTATAAATAGTTATAAACTAGTATTAGTAGCGAATTTCCATATTAAAGATTAGCTATTGCAGTGAACTTATGCCGAGACTTAAGGTCGAGAGGAGTAGTAAATGAGCACATATCAGCGCCATCGTGAGTAGATCAATTTTACAAATAAATAGTTGATTGAAACCCTAAAACATATAAATTTAATTTTTGAAATCCACTCAAGTCACGTCAGCGGTTCAGTTGTGTGGTTGAATTACTTATAAACGAACGTAGTTAATTGAGTTAAATGAACGTAATAAATTGTAAGTACTCTCAACACGGGTCAGATAGTTACAGAACTAATTTGTTTAAAAAATAATTAAAACAGTTAATATTGGTTTTGTATTAAAGCGCGTTCTCAATAGTTAATCATGCAAGCATTTAAATGCACAAGGACATATTATGTAGATTATAAATACCTTTTCTTGACATATGACATAAACATAACTTACATAATTTAGGAGTTTGCCGGCTGTTAAGCTTGATCATATTTGCCGCCCTCTTTATAATAGTTGTGTGTTTAGATTTGTTTTATACAACCACAGAATTAATTGATGTTATCTTATTTTATAAATTGTTTCTCTAAATTGTTCTAAGAGTTTTTTACGATTTGATTTTTTAACGTAATAACTTAGATTACATTAGTTTTATTTTACTTTTTTAGGAAAATTTTTTAAGATTCGTTAGACAAGTAAAAGTGTTTTATTCTGTTCTTCTAGGTTAGTGACTCTCTTTAATAAATGACTTTAGACTGTAAACTTAAACGACTATATTTTACATAAATAAAGTACTGTATTCAATTAACTGAATAAGGATAATGAAGTTAAATTTACATAAAATGTAACAGTAGTTCATTATTGGTTTATTGTTGGCATTAAAAATGAAGCTAATGTTTGCATTAAATTGGTCTAGCTACCATTTGCAACAAAATTTGATATACAAAGAAATGAAACAACCCGCATAGGAATTACATTTTTCAGCTTCATTCGTGTTCAAATTTACATCACTTTCTTGCAGGAATTTTTAAGAGCAAACTCATTTAAGATGTCCTCGTACGAAAGAGTTTTTGTGGTAAAGAAAGTGAGTTCAACCTTCCTTTAGAAATATGCTGGTTCTTAGATAGATTTTATCTCTCCTGAGGCAGGAAAACTACGTTCTCAAGCACAATTTGTTGCAGGTTTGCACAGCTTAATCTTAGTTTGATGTCTCAATTCGGGTTCACATCTTCAAGGGGAATTACGTAGGAGAAATTTTGAAATTCCTTGCAACGATTTTTCTGCTGGGTGCTCAAACCCTGCACGATACTTTTGGAAGTGGATGCACTCTTCGACGAAATCAGATTCCAAATCGTGTGAATAGATGTGGTAGAGATTAGTTGATTTTATACTCAATCCTTCGTCCACATCTTATTGTTTTCCTGTAACTAGATAAGAAGTAAAACCCGTCTTGGAACTCGTTATATGCTATTCTTCTCTTCTTGAACTCATCAATAAAAGAATCTATTATCAATAGAAACTTATTTATTCTTAGGTCGTTGTTTCCAGCATAGTTTATTTCGCCACTTTTATCTTCGTCGTCCTTTTTACTTTCTCACTATACTATAGTATACAGAAAGTATAGTGATCGCAATAAATCGATGTTGAGATTTTTGTGGAAATATCCGTTTTGGGACCCCTGAGTCCAAAAAAGTGGTTTTTACAAAATGTATGTCTGTATGTATGTATGTCTGTATACAAAGCTAGAGCGAAAACTATTTGATCGATTTCAAACAAATTTGCTCCAGACATGTCAAGTAGGCCTGTATAGATGCACGAAAAACGGTTATGAAAAATTTTGAAAAACAACCCCCTTTTTGGCAAAAAAACCCCCAAAAAATCAGTTAACTAAACAAAAATTTTTTCAAAACTAGTTTTCGTGCATCTATACAGCCCTAATTGACTTGTTTGGTGCAAATTTGTTCGAAATCGATCGAATAGTTTTCTCTGTAGATAATAATAATAATATTTATTAGTTAATCTACTACTTTAATAAATCACCTCTTCTACCCCACCTACAATTATGAAGTCACAGTGAATCTGTTTAATAATTTAAATATGTTTGTGAGTATGTGCCAGTTTCTGGTACCGTTTATTGTCTTTCTTTTGCTGTCTTGTTCGCAGTCTATATTTATTATTATATCCATGGCTAATTCCTCAGATAAAATCAGGCTACTTGTAAACTACGTAACAAGATTACGGTGCTGTGAATTCATTTTAGTTCATGGAAAGTAGGAAAAGTGAAAAAAATTTCAAGTAACATATTTTCTTATGCTATACATTTAAGCTACGTATAAATATTGTCTGCTGTTAAATAAAGTCCAAAGGTTTCAAGTAAATTCCTAATTGCCGCTCTAGGCTGCAGCCTACTCAGTCTATATACATAATACTATGAATGTTAGAACCATTTATAAAGCGGTTAAGCTGAAAAAATTATTTGCTAATGCATGTGCAGTACAGTTAGACCTAATTACGTACTGTGGCAAGCAATTGTAAAACTGGGATTACGTTTTAGTTGTTTAATTAAAATACATTAAGCTCTTTGACCTGTATGCGTTTATATTTTAACACAACCATACTTAAAATTTATGTTTTAGCTCGTAAATTATGGAATATTCCGAGAAAACAACCCTAACTTTTACGAGAATGTCAACCCTTTAGACCTCTCTTTTATCGGCGATGCTGAAGTGGTCAGTGTGGTGCCATACAGAGAACAACATGGCCGACGGATTATGATATATAAAATAGGTAAGTAAATCTTATTTTATGTTTTACATATTGTATGGTTTTGAATTAAAATTAATTAATTTAAATACGAGTAGTTTTTAGTATAGTTTCTTATAAGAAACAAGAGTGTGTTTTTAGTTTTCCCAATTATTGAATATCTCATGAAGTTAAATTAGTTATTTGCGCTGCGCACGTATCAGGGAGAAAACTATTTAACACAATTTTTAAGTGCATTGCTTGTCAGATAGAAAGAGAAAGGTACTATCTAGTCGTAAACATTTTAATTGATTGTAAAAGGAATTATCACATAAGAACCATTATTCGAATAAACAACATTATTTAAAGAGATTGGCATTTACAGCTTTAAAATGAAGAAATAATTTCCATTTTTTTACAGAGTTTAAAAAGTAATTTGCTAAACTGTTTAAGTTAATACTTTGTAACGCAAATTATTTTAGTTTTACTTGCCCCTCGTGGCTAGGGCAAAGAAGTGACTACTATTACTAGCAATCTTAAATTATATAATTAAAAAGATAACGAACAATATTAGGTAAGCTACTAAATGTTTCTTTATCCTTTGTAAACAAACACAAACAAAAATTCCCATGCCTTTTACTGAGGGCACATTTTTCTTTAGGTTCACACAATGTATTTCCATTGAGTATTTTAGTCTGCTACAAAGCTAATGCGGCATCTATGAATGAGAAAGTCAGAGTTTTCACCTCAATAAACCAACCAATAAGCAGTTATTGTGGCTTAGTGGCGTAGACCACGCAATCTGTAATCTCCTTAAGCTGTAATTTCCTCCATACAAATTAGCGTTTTCATTTCTGTTGCCTGTAGAAAGTGAAAAGATAAAATGCTGTAACATGATCAGCTGTATGGGATCCCGATGGTGGAATGAGTAGGTTTTCTTTAATTAAGCTTAATTACGTACTTTATTTCCGTTACGTGACTTTCTTCTCTCTTTTATGACGCGTTTCGGAGATTTACTCCATCATCAGACACTTCTCCCCCTTGCGAGGTCGTCAAACATTACACAAAAACACACAAACACAAACATTGAGTATGTATTAAACATTTTCTACGCGTGGGAAGCATCCCGTATGGTGGTCCAAGGACAACTGTCGTTTCTTAGTAAGCCCGTTAACTTGTATGCAAGCTGTGTCGTACAAAGTGTTCGAGGAGAATTGCAGATGGTCGTTCAAGACTTGGTTTTCATTGTTTTTAAAAGCTTTGTATATCTCATACTCCTCGATAGCATCCATAATTTTGCCTTTTTTGCATGCATTCAATGGTATCAAATTAGTTTCAAAATTAGTATAGCCGGTTTTTGTCTATATTTATTGCCATATATGTTCTTTTTGGGCAAATTTTCTTTGAACCTCTGTTGGAACGCTCTTCCTGTTTGCCCTATATAGAACGAATCACATTCACCGCAAATCAGTTTGTAAATACAGTAACAGTTTTATATTTTAAATCTTTTTTGGTTTTTGACTGAGAAGTTTTTTTAATGTTGTTGTTGGTTCGAAAAGCTGTAGTAATGTTTAATTTTCTGACATTTTTTGAAACTATATTCGGTAGTATGTTTCCGTACTCACAGGCTATGTAGGTGGTTTTTCACCAGGTTTTAAAGATTTACTGTTTTTGTTCTGTTTTTTATTTAATAACGTGTTTATCATAGATGTCTTAAAACCGTTGGCCGTGGCAATATATTTGATAGTATTCAGCTCCTCCAAATAATCTTCTTGTCCGAGAGGTATTGTAATGAGCCTATGTAACATACTGTTGTAGGCGGCTGTTTTTTGAGATGTGGGTGGTGCGATGTGGAATGTATATTGATGTCTGTGGTTGTAGGTTTCCTGTAAATTTTAAACTGGAATTTGTCTTTATGCTTTATTACAGTTAGGTCCAGGATATTTAGTTTTGCATCCATTTCTTTTTCACATGTGAATTTCATATAACTGTTAATACTGTTCATATAGTTTGTTAGATTGTCTATCTGTCTACTAGTGCCATTGAAAATTACAAATGTGTCATCAACATATCTTGCATAATATATTATTTGGTTGCGCATTTTATTTAGGCTTGATGGGAGGTACTTGTTTTCGAAATGTTTCAGATAGATGTCCGCCATTAGCCCCGAGAGTGGCGAACCCATAGCTAAACCTTCTTTTTGGATATAATATTTATTGTCGAAAGTAAAGTAGTTTTGGTCCATATTACCGATACAATTTTGATCAATTCTGTTATTACTTCTGTTTCTAAAATGTTGGATTCAGTGAGGCGTTCTAATTTGGTTGCAAGGTTATGTCATTGATCTTATTTGCAAATTCTATACTGTTTTTAATGCTATTGTTGTTTTTTAAATTTATGCTGTTGCGTATGATTAAAGCTAGTTTTGGGGCGGTCTTGTATCTAGGCGCGGTTTTGAAATTAATGAGGGGTCTGATGGGTGTGTCAGTTTTGTGTATTTTTGGTAAGCCAGTGAAATGTGGAGCTTCAGCGTTTATAGGTTTTAAATAGTGGCGTGTTTTCTGGTTAAACAGATTCATGGAATTATTTATCGTGTTGTTTAACGTTTTTACGAATTTTTGGGTTGGTTATTGGGAACCTGTTCAATATTGTTATTCCTTATGAAATCGTTTACCTTTGCCTTGTATTTATCGACATCCAAAATGACCACTGTGTTTCCTTTATCTGCCTTCTTAATAAGTGCATTGTTGTCTGACAGCTTGTTTTTTATGTTTTATTAGTTTTCTTTAAGTTTGTTAAGTTGAAAAATTAACTGAAATTCAAGTTTAAAAACTGAATCCTTTTCACGTTGAAATATTTCATCTATTGATGTATAGTATATAGTCTAGTATTACAATAACACTAGGTAAACCGTGACCTAATATTTTAGACTCTCCCAACAATCATGATTCGGGGAAGTACTGTACTTATCAGCGGGGTGTACATACCACCTGAGTGAAAGCATCGAATCCAGAGAGCGGAGTAAACCTTGAAAAGGCTGCCCTATGATAATGCAATGGTAAGGCCTGGAACACACACGGCGTTTTTTTGTCGGCTACGGATTAGTTAACGTCACCGCTCATAAAATTTAAAGAATGCACAAGGCGGTAAAATTTCCGACGCCATCTAAACGCCTCAAGTGTCTAGTTCATCAATCACGAAGTGTGTTATGTAATATATTATTTCTTTTAATGTTTTACTGATACGAACAAAGAACAACTTCTTGCTTTATTGTTATTCCGCCTGCGATTGAAGAGGAAGCAAAAAATATATACTTATTTGGGTTCATCCAATCAATAAAAGAAGAGAAGATTTTGGAGCATTCTACACTTTTGTTTCATAATTTGTGGAACGATAAAGAACATTTTTCCAATTATTTTAGAATGTCGGTTTTGTTATTTGACGAACTGCACACGCGGCTGAAGGATAGTATTCTAGGAAAAACTATTCAAATAAGGATATTTGGCTTGCATTTGGTCACGTTCGACATTGTTTTGGCGGAGATGGTGGAAAATCTGTCGATTGTAGTGGCAGCGAGCGGCTGCACAACGTTAAATAAACAGATCGTTTATTTTTCCTTTCAATGTGTATTCTCTAATACTCTCCTTCGTGCTACTGTTGATACGACGGCGACGGCAAATAATCCGTGGCGGACGAAAACGCCGTGTGTGTTCCAGACTTTAGGCGCTCGAGCGCGACTAGAATATTGGTTGTACACATTTACGTTTTTACTAGTGGCAGTCTTATTATTGATTTCCTCCATGTGCACACGACATTTAAATTTGCAGAAAGCTCCAATTTATATGATAGAATAAACTTTTAACACAAAATCTCACAAGTAATACTTTTATTAACTCAAACGCGTTTAACGACAATGTCGCCATCTTCAGTGATGCACGAGCTACAATAGTCAAACTATAACTATAACTAGTTTATGGTCAAACTATAACTGTAACTAGTTTAGTTGTAGTTTGACTATTATAGCTCGTGCATCACTGAAGATGGCGACTTTGTCGTTGAAACGCGTTTGAGTTAATAAACGTATTAGTTGTGAGATTTTGTGTTCATAGTTTATTCTATCAAGTATATCTTCTCACAAGTCAAGCTCAATATCTATTTACTCCAATGTATGGTTAGTAGATACAGTACCAAAATTCGCCCCGGTATTTTACTGTTATCAAGTAACTCGACTGAAATCGTGTTTTCCATCTTGTTTATAAGCAAACTTCGGCAATAAAAATTTATAATTTACCATTTTTGTCACCTACGAATTATTATGTTCACGGATTTAGATGTTCATGAATGAATTTCTGCAAATTACAAAAGATTATCTTCAAAATTCGATGAAAGATAAGTTATATTGAAGAGGATTGTATGGGACTGTTTCGTCCTGATACTGCACACCCTTAACGAGAAGAGACATTCTTTAAGAACATTGGGTGTGCTTAAGACCACACGTTAGAAGTGATAACTTCTACGACCGATTTATATTTTTATCAGTATTAATATTATAGAGTAGAATAAGGGTCAACAAATTACACAAGTCAATATATTGTCAAAAAATATTATATCATATTTTGAAATTGCATAATTAATTGTAATATAATAATATTCTTAGAATTTTATGTAGAGTGCATACACTAATACCTCACTCAAAACCACTAGTCACTAATAATACGTAATGACTATTATAATTATAATATTATAATAACATATTATTATATACTACGTATAGGCCTACCTCCACGGTCTGAGTTGTGTCTACGCAAAAAGTTCGTGACGCGAGATTTCAGAAACACAGTCAAACGAAAGTGCCCAACGGGCCAATAAAAGTTATCACTTCAAAAACGTCTTGCTTTAAATTTTCTAAGTGATATCACAAATACCTTCATTTTAAGGCTACTCATTAGAGCCGCAATACACCAAGCATTTGTCGGTTTTATTAACAAAATCATTAAACTTTAACTGATATAGGCTACTCGCTGTAGAGAACGAATCTGCTGAAGCAAGGCAAAATTGGCGAACGACTCTTTAAAAAAATGTTAAACGTAAAGGCTACATTTCATTCCAAAATGATTACCCATGGCTCATTTTAACGAATGTTTAGATAAAATGGTTAGAAATTTAAAATATTCGTCAGGGTTTTCGATAACTTGTTTGTTAAGTTATGCCAACGGATGTGTAAACATCTGTATAGTCGTTTACTATCGTATAAGCAAAGTCAGAAACAGTACAATCGCCACATGTGTTCAAGGTCAGCTGATTGTTATATTTATCTGTGAATGAACTGAAACAACTACACTGATAGGTTTTAACTTTCCCTGTATATAGGGTGTCTCGCAACCATTGTACCAGACTTTACCGTGTTATTCAGCAGGAAAAAACTAGCAAACCATACAAAATAATAACATGTGCCAAATCGTGCTTAGTTTAGAAGTTGAACGTCTGTATGTGTGACAAAACAAATTATCATCTCATGGACCGTTTAAGATAAATTCATGACACACAGCTTGTATGTTTATCACATTAATGGACACAACGTTTTATTTTGCAGAAGTTATCCAATTCAAGATGGCGGCGGTTCAAACTTTTTAATGTTAAATATCTAAAATACTAAAGATTATACGAAAAAATGTCAAGATACTCATATAAAAAAATGTAGTCAGTTTAAAGACAAATCCAATTATTTATCAGTTTTTACCATTGAATGATGGGTAACTGAGAAAATACAATAATTCTGGATGAAAGTAGTTTTCGATTATTACTGCATTCAAGGAAAGCCAGAATTATTGTATTTTCTTATTTGCCCTTATACAGTTATCCAAGAATTACAGTCGGAAGATCGTGATGCATATTATAACGGGTTTTAAGATTACAAAAACAAATCTTAAATTTTTTTAAACACTTCTAAAAATAAAGTAAAGAACCAAAATTTGTTAATGTTTTACGAAAAACATAAACATATTCTGTACTGCCAACTCCAATATTACAGACTGCAAAACATTTGTGGTTTTTGTAGGCATTAGAGGGAATGTTCCAAAAACATTCTTCTTTTTCGTAATGTAAAATTAAAGTTTTCGCAGCTTCAACACTCAATGTCAATTTCGCCATTGTATTATAAATATAAAAGAAATGGAACACAAGGAATGTATATATGAAAACTAAAAAAACTTATATTTTGAGGTTACCCAAAAAATGCGTACTATATTAATATTCTTATTCTTTTTAGAAAATTTTTTTCAAAGTTTACTACAAGTCAGAGATTCATCAAATTTTCATGAACGAATTTAGTTTTTCAAAGAATCGTCGTTTGTTTACTTGATAGTGTAATATGTAAAGAAACATATGCTAAGAAAGTGTTTGTCATTCCACGTCCAACCGTTAAATAGTGAACAATAAAAAGCTAATTTAATCAAACCAAAACTCATAAGAACTTGAAATTCTGTTTATATACTGTTTATACTCTTGAGTTTTCGGTTCTAGCGTAGGAAAGGGGAAGGGTTTTGACAATGTAACCTCAAAATCGCGAATAACCAAGAAAACTAAACCGTTGCTAAGCTCGCTAGTCTATATCATTAAATTAACTTGACTTTCACATTTACAGGTAAATGGAACCCTGGGGACTATCCTATCGATGAGATATTTAAAGCTACCTTGGCCATCCTAGAACTTGGAATGCTGGAACCTCGAGCTCAGATCCTCGGTGGTGTTGTTATCTGGGATCTGGCAGAACTAACTTTACACCACGCTTGGCACATAACGCCTAGTGTAGCAAGCAAGGTTATCGAAATCATGGTGGTAAGAACTATATACGTAGTGAAAGTAAAGTTGAAAATAAGTTTTACTAATAACTTCGTTTGGGTTATTATATTAATTGGGCTTTAAAAAAAATTTACCTTTTTTATTAATCCGAAATCTTTTCGACATTTTTTGTTTTAGTACAAACAATGAAATGAGATGCCAAATTATACCCGCGGATTTTTAGGTGAAAAGTCCAGTAAGACTTAAGAGCAAGTTCAATTTTAAGTAAGATGTGTATCCTGATTTCAATAGACAGACTTTATGCATGGGATATCGTAGAGTTATGGGATATTAGGTTCCTGGGATAAGTGATAACTGTTACATTATTCAGTTATGGAAGCAACTATTATTTGCCACCAATCACGTGATGTTATATCAGTTGTCAAACTAGTAATATGAAATGCAGTGGGAGGAAAAATGACAACACCTTGAAAATTAAATGACACCTAATGCCTAATACCTAATACATATCGTCCGTGTCGCATATGAGAGATCATCAGGTCGAGCAATCTACCACATTATTGTTGCCTAAGTTTGTCTTGTTCGCGCCTATTTCTTCCAAATACTATTATGACGGTTACGCATACTTTATTAGTTTGCTGGAGTTAATCTTATTTTATTTCTGTTTACTGGAGATCAGTATATTTTATTACAGTTTGCGGGAGTTGAGCATATTTTATTACAGTTTGCTGGAGTTAAGCAACTTGTATTACAGTGTGTGGAGTTAAGCAAATACGCATCAGAATATTTCGTTTGCGAAGTTATTTGAAGAGATTTTAGTTGGCATTAACAACACCACGCCGACGTTGATAGGGTGTTAGCTTTCCCACGTTGATTCATTCATGTTCTATTTTTTGTTTTCCATATTTTCACACCTCTATTGACTAGATTTAAGTTTTTAGGTTTAGTTTTAGCCCTTAAATTAACATTTAATTTAGATTTAATGTGACCGGCAATGAAATTCAGATCGGGGTTTCACAAGTGAAGTTAACTGTTATACAACAAAAAAGGAAAGAAAGCAGTCGTGGCACTGCCGACAGAAGTGAAAAGTGTCATGAATATAAATCGTTGGTTATATTAATGCAATCCGAAATTTGACCAACATAATTTTAGGTTAGGCCTACACTGAACCAACACACGTTTCTTTAATGCAACTACATTCATTACCATAACAATCAAGTTAGCAAATGTATACATAAAAAATGTATAATCATACTAATAATAATAATAAATGTATAGTGTTTATGAGAAAGCACTATGTACATTTTAGAGAAATCACCAAGTACACTAGTTTAACACAACTTACAAAATGAGGAAGCATACAATCTGCATTTCATCGTTAGCTTGACGTGACTAAACGACTAAACCCATATATACAGCTATTTATTGTGTCTTTAAATTTACCACGGCCAATTTTATTTCTTCTTCTTTTACGATCACCCGTCACATTAAACTTCTGGTTTATATTAGTACGTGTGTAAACTAACGAAGAAGAAGAAATCATCGACGAAATCAAAAACGCAAAGAGTCTCTCGTATCTCTAGTTCGTATATTAAATTTTATTTACCTCATCCAAAAAGTGATCGGTGTGCCTAAAAAAGTTATCACTTCAAAAACTGTTTAGATAAGCTCTTTGTTAACCAGCAGTCCATCTTTAATGAACAATATACTTTACTTCAAAGTTACTAAAAATTTGCTAAACAAATTCTTTTCTTATTTTTTTTTTAATTATAAAATAGTAATTTTTCGGTAATCTGAACTTTAATAATGTGATTATTATGATTTCAGACAAGTTTTCCTATGAAAGTGGCTGCTATCCATATAATCAACGAGTCTTGGGTGTTCGATATAATTTTCAGTATATTCAAACCACTTTTAGGAAAGCGGTATCGAGAAATGGTAAGTCTGCTTCTCTGTTTTTGACTAAGGCTAACTGTATGGTAAAGTGTTTTCTGTCCAGAGTCTGTTAATAGTTGGAGTATCGGTGAAGAAGTTATCTGGGTTGCACATTCGAATTTGCGAACTATTCACCTTTACACACAGTAGGTGAAATTACGAAGAAAGTATGTGCAATGCATTTTTGAAATCAGTAAATAAATAGATTAAACAATAAAATAATTTAAAGAAATTAGTGTAATTTTTGTCTGCACAATTTGAACTATTTTATTTGTAAAAAGGAATCAAAGAGCAGCAACAAATCCATCAGCATTCTAAAGTAGCAGGGCAAGCAGAGTGTGTTAAAATATTATGTCGGAAGATGTGTTAAGCCAATTCTACAAAGGGCCATGACTCGCCGATACCGACGTAAGGTGACCAAACGTCCCGGAAAAATTGTAAACTTCGAACCCGAGATTTTTTAAATAGGTATTCATTTGTACTAATTTCGTATTGCGTTATCAATTATTAATAAACCATTTGTAATTCCATTCCACAGTGTATCTTTGCTTATTTTATAATCGACGTTTAATGTGAGACTGAATGCAACATACATAAATTGAAAATTTAACATTATAGTATTTTAAATTGGCCGTTTTAGCAACTATATATAATTGAACAAAACACGTAGGTACAGGGCTTATAGTGTCATCCAACCTTGACCAAGTAGGTTACTCGTATTGTAAATTACTTTTAACCGGTCCTTCGCACTTTGCAGTCGTCTGATAAGATTCTGTCTATAGTCTATAGCTGGAGAAATCCAGTTTCGTTCTACTGTTGTGGCTGGCCTTTTACATAATCTTAACCTCAAACAACAATAAGTTAGCCTTCAGCAAACAGTTCAAGTGAACTACAACTACAAAGCAGGAATTAACGAATTTCCAAAATTCCTGCCTGTGTGTTCGAACGAAATATATTGATAGAATTTGTTTGCACCTAAGCTCCCAGCTTCGATACACTAGCTGCTTCGTTTCGCTCGCAGCGAAAAAACTCGCTTTGCCAGTGTGCACCTCGAACTTGCGGCTACGGGTTATATATTGCTCCGCTTCGCTCGCAGCGTACAAACTCGGCCGTCGGCCTCGGATCAGAAGAACCCCGTCGGTCACGTGGATTTGAACCGGCTTCTTTATTGGCAGGGCTATAGCTTTATGGTATTTTACGTTTTGATCGATTTTGGGGAACCAAGTGAGCTATTAGGTCGTGTAAAAAAAACAAAATATGCAGAATAGTATCCTAAATTTATTTTTTTTTATAAAAAACAATAAAAAAGTTTCATTCTAGTGCAAAAAATCTCAAAAAGTAGTTACTTCCTGTCAAATTACTTACGGTTAATGTATTCGTTTGGTTAACAAACTCGTCCGAGCGACTTAGACAACCAATGTGTGTACCAAATCGGACTTAAAATGAGGCCGTTAGAGTGCGAACATATATTGGTGTAGGTCTGCATTATTTCAAATTGTAAAATACTTTATTAAACCTAGGGTCCACTACAAACAATTATAATTTTGTGCATAGGTTCAAAATACTATTTCTTTCGGTAATATTATCGTACTAGGAAATTGACTGTAGGTCGTACTTCTTGCTAGAAGAAGGTAATACAGTATTAAGAATTCTAAAATATTAAACCATTTTTTTGTAATAGCAGTGTACATTTATGACCTATCTAGCCATAACTAATCAAAATAATAACGTTACGTTCTCCACTTTTTAAAATTTGAGGGAAAACAAAAACTAACTTTTGTATACATTTTAGTAAACTAGTAAAAACTAACTTTTTTTAAAATTATTTCCTTATACATTGTTGTTAATTAAGATGGTTCATAACATTATTATAACAATTAACCTCTTCAAATAAAAGTTATTTCATTTTAGTGTAAGAGAATGTGAGTTCTGCAGTTGAGTGATTTAGAGGTTATTAGATTTTACAGCAAGCAGAAAGAACCCACCTTTATACAAGAAACTACTGAATTTAACACATAATAAAGCATTAATTTATTGAAGCATTTAAGACTTTACTAAACACAAAATGAATTTATTACTTAATTAAAATTAGGAAACATCATTGCAAAATAGTTTAATTTACATCATGTGAAACTGAAACAGGTGATGTTTCATAGTGCGTCCAAACATGGTGGAGAATGTTATTTTTGCATTTAAACACAACTTTTTCTGCACAAAATTAATAGGATAATGTTAGCTTTGTATCAAAATCAGAATGCATTAATAGGTTAACTAATTTTTGACAAAAAGTTGAGAATGTTAATATTTTATTTAAACCCTTAAATATAAATAATTAAAAATCAGATGTGAATACATGTTGTTTATGTTTCTTCCTCTTATACTAACAAAGAACATTATTAGTCCGATTTTGATCAATAAGTTGTCATTAAAGCCCTAGTAGATTAAACAGGGTATGTTGCATGACAGAAAAGAAAAATGTAATGCGTAGGTATACCTCAGTATTGTAGCTATTTCATTATCAGCACACTTTTTCCAAGTCTAATATTGCTTGATACATGATTTGCATGAAATCTTCATTAGTAACATTATTACTTTATATCAAGGCACGTGTAATGGCATTTTCAATAATAACCCACAATTGTCTAAAGAGAAAGAAGTACTAGTAAGACTTGTGATTGCTTAATATACCGGTACTGTGCTCGTGCTGCTAATTCTAGCAATGATTGGAAATTATCTCTAATTAGTGGGGAAATATGTTTTTAACCACATCTTACCTTTTCTATACATAGCATGAATATCATGGAGTGAGAAAAACATTTCTTCTACTTACAAATGGATGATTATCGTAGAATTTTATTAATCTGACTTCTCTAAATTTTCACATTAAAGTTACCAAGTAAGTTAATGTGGCATATCAGATATTCCAAGTAGAGAAAAACAACTAGCATAATTATTTAACTTTTATAATCAGAACTCTGTAAAATCATATCATGTAGATATTTTTATAGTAACAAAAGTCGGGCATGATAGAGTAGGTGTAGCAAAAGTCTACTATCATCAAAATACAACAAAACTGATTGAATGTAGTAGAAAGCCTTGATAAAAATCTTCTTCCTACATGAAAGTGTTATAAATTTATGATGGTTGTTCATCTTTATAAAAAGGGTAAATCAAAATAATTCGATCACACAGCTGAACCGCTGACGTGAGTTGAGGGAATTTCCAAAATTAAGCCTATATGTTTTAGGATTTCAACCAACTATTTGTGAAATTGATCTACTCACAAAGGCGCTGAATAGCTGCCTACATGTACGAAATATATTAGTAGAATTTATTTGCACCTCAGCCTCCAGCCCCGTCTCAAGCACCGCTTCGTTCTGTTCGCAGTGGAAATACTAGCTTCGTTTTCTAGATATCCGCCATTTTGTTTTAAAAATAATTCTTATCTAGAGAACGGTTTGACAGATTGAGTTCAAACTTGGCATGAAGTTTAACCTAACAATGATATATCTCAAGAAAAATAAGCAATTAAATCCAATCATGAGTTTCCAAATGGCGGCTATTTGAAAATTTCAAACCTAAATTACTCAAAAACCGTATATTCTAATAAAAAATGTCAAGATACCTTTTTTGTATCCCTTTTGATTCCCTATCGGATGGTGTAACTGACAAAACAATCGGATTAAGAATAGTTAAGTTAAAGGTAATGACAGCAAATGTACATACAATATTGCTGTTTACTGTGTTGGTATAGGATGCAGGGTTGAATGAAAAAATTATTACACATGACCTAACTATTATCCTTCATTCGATTTTGACTGTTACACCATCCGATAGCGAATCAAAATGGCTACAAAAAAGGTGTCTTGACATTTTTTGTTAAAATGTACAGTTTTTGAGTAGCCTAATTTAAGTTTGAAATTTTCAAACATCCGCCATTTTGAAACTCATGATTGGATTTAATCGCTTATTTTTCTTGAGATATATCATTGTTAGGTTACACTTCATGCCAAGTTTGAACTCAATCAGTCAAAATGTTCTCCAGATAAGAACTATTTTGTACAAAAAACAAATTGGTGGATATCTAGAAAACAAAGCGTTTTATGGTATTTGTTTATATGAAGCTTTTTTCTTATTTTGACCCATAGAACCATTCCCCGAAGTTTGGCACTTTACTTATGGGACACCCTGTATATAAATATAAAGGTTATAACATTTTGAATGATACTCCAAAAATGTATGATACCTGGGGACTATGATCGGTGCTCATTGAATACTCCCAACCTTAGGTCTCACCAAAAGAGTCACTGCAGTAGGAATAGCTAAAATTCGTTAATAATAGGGCTAGTTTTTAAGTACAGTCAAAAGTCCTTTAGGTGTATGTCCTAGCAATGGTCATGGAAAATGTTATGTGAGTAGAAAGACATGTTTTTTTTTTTAATGAATTGTTACATCATTAAATTTTAAAATGTTATTTTTCTTTGTCTTCCAAATGTTATAATTTATACATTGTTTTTAAAAAATTTTAAACTGACTTCAGTTCATTCTGTTTAGTAAAAAACTTATACTTTTTGTTTCATATCTATCTGTGAACTATTTACTATTATTATTTGGTTGCCTGAATGTTTAAGATGCTTTGGATAGGTTAGGAATAAGGAATACTATGTAACTAGAAAGGGTCAATTCAATTTAATTTTAGGTTAGAAATTTTTAAAGTGAAAATAATTAACAACATTATCAAAGATTGGTAACTTTTGCTTTATACAGATAGAAAAGAGTACACGAAAAACATTTTGTGAAAGCAAACAGTTATTTGACTCACAGTTATTGAACTTTAGATAAAATAAACTTCTTTATAATTTTGTGTTTTATTTTTCCTACTCACGTAATGTTTACACCTTATAACATAAGTTGTTTTGTTTTTAATACAGTAAATGTAATAGTTTTTGTTGAGAGATTGTAGAAATTGAATAATAAATTGTTTTTGAAGTTGTACGGGTGCAACTACTAGCAGTAGCCTACAACAGAGTAACAGGCAACAGGTTTTCACTTTCACTGAACTAGTACAATCATCATCACATAAATTATGAGCAAGTCAGGATCTTTTACACTTTGTTTCGAATTTCTGTATTGAAATTTTTTTAAACTCTACACAGGTAGCAAAATTTCAAATCACTGCAAATCGAAGAAAAGTTAAACTTAAACAATTACTGTTAATAACAATGAATTATCATTTATAATTGTTTTTGTTGATGAAAAGTAAAACAATCAACAAAAATAATAAACCACGTTTTTATACATTGGCTCCAATAAAAACTTAATGTTTGTATAGTGGTTCTTTATGCTATTCTCGACTTTAATGGGTCTACAATGGCCTATATCTACAGCCTATATTAAAATTTAACGATTCCTGAATACGAAATATTAAAATTATGTCTAATTTCCTATGTATTGAATTGTAACTTTTGAATTGGAATTTAATTTTCAGAATTGTGGCAAAAGTGGAAGAGAAATCTGATTTTCTTTATTATTTTGTCTTTTGAATTTGAAATTTGCACTTACATAAAAAACAAAATTTGTATGATAATAAAATCTACACATTTTATATTTTTACAATGTTTATTAATGTACAGTATTCAATACTAGGCATTACCTGAGGCTTTGCCAGTTTGTTCCTATGAAAACATTAAAATATTGGTACATTCACAAAATCGCTAGTTTATCACCCTGCCAAGCTATTTCTCAATTTCAACCAAACAGATTTAAACAAAACAAAATACAGCTAGTATCAAATAATACCGGGACAGATGGGAAAGGGGGCAAAGGGGGCAAGTGCAAATAAAAAAAATTATTAAAATTTTAATTAAAGATGAAGTTTGTATTATTTTGTTCACACAATAAGTACTCCCGAAGTACCGATTTATAAAGAAATTGTTTATTCAAAACACCACCAGTCCGTAAAGGAAATCAGAGTTGCAGTGTTGGCATGTGACATGTGATGTACCCTGAGAACTATAGAATGGCAAGAGAGTTTAGGGGCAGGCCTATCAAGGATCAAGTTTAAAAACATATTAAATCTTTTTATTAATTAGATAAGGTACAAATTTTTGTTTAACAGCAGCGACAAGTGAGTATTTTATTTAGAAGTCAATAGGTTATGATTTATGTTTAAGTAGCGGTAACCATTAAGGCTTGTATAGCACTCTCTACCTGTAATGCTGAAACGAACTTCTCAATTCCTTAAACAACTAGTAAGTGGTAGGAGAAGCAAAATTCCCACAAAACAAAAACTCATAAAACATTTTAAACAAACAATTTTTATTCTTTTTAGCAACATTGAATTGTTTCCAATCAATAAAAATAATAGTAATAACAATAATAGATGGCTGTAACAACTTTGATGGAATTAGTTGATGTAACTGAAATTCTATCAAAAATAGAACTCAGTGTGCCCTGTCATGTGGTACTTACACAAGTTTAACAAACTGCATCTTACCATAAACAGCAGTTAAATCAAACATTTTAAATAACTTGTATTGTTACTTGAATTCCAGTTACTCCCTCATCCACGCAAAATATACTTTACAATCAACATTTTTAAAAGGATATAGTTGCTCTCAGAAGGGCTTAAAACTCGTTAATTCTATTTTTTTTTAATAGTAGCCCCGGGTTTTCCTTCTACCCCAGAACTCCTTGGAACACTACCCGAAATGGTAAGTTTGCACAGGGGTCCGGAAATCTTCTCAACTGGCTGCTTTTCTGACTTTACTAACTGCCAAGAGTGCCAGTTTAATTATAAACATATAAGCACTGTTTGCATAAACTTAGCTTTATTATAGTTTTTGTCTTGCAACTGTGTACTCTATACTATCCTTTCAATATGAAAGAAAACTAAAACATTATTGTACAGACAGACTCACTAGCGGATCCAGGTAGGGGCATGTGCCCCACCCACCCTAAGCGGTCAAAATTAATGTTTTTAAATAGAAAAGTGAACTTAACTTCATAAGCTTATTAAGAATTGACAATGAATGGTCTCTACTCTGACATCGTTGGCTGCCAATTTGCTTTTCAGTGTCGTACAAGAAAGCAGATAGTGTTGTTTCGACCACACGCCTAGTGACAGCGCTAGTGTATTAATGTACAGTTGTATAGTGTTCTTCAGCTGTTCCTAACAACATAGATAAAGACGGTAGGATTACATTTTCTAGTAATCCTCTTTTTGGTTTGGTGGCCAGCTTCTTACTATATAGTCTACAGACTACAGTGTACGTGATATTTTTAAAAACTAAAGTTATTACCAAAGTATTACTTTCTGATTGTGCGTTAGATTGACGAAGAAAATTAACTGGTATTGCATTAGTACTAATATGAGTAAAAGACATCTTAAATTATGTACATTCGTTCTTCACTAAAAAGTTTAAGGAAAGCTGAAAATATAAAACCACTATCAGTAATTGATTTGTGAGTTTGGCACGACTTTGTAATAATAAATATACGATTTTTTTCTATAATCTATTCCCATAAGTCAGTGGTGACAACTGTGACAAGATTTTAAAATTCGTCTTCGGAAAAACAACAAAAATTGATACCCTTTAGTTGTAGGATTTTACATAGTTGCATTCAACTAACCAATACACTTATTCCCGTTACTTCCAGTAACCAACTTATTACACACATCCGAGCATATAATTTACTAAGCAAACATTAAATATCAAATAAAAATTGTTAAGGTAGCCTATATCCTAGTATAAAGTTAAAGCCCCCCCCCCCACCCCATAAGAAAATCCTGCTAATGCAAATGTGCCTCTTCAAATTTTTGATGTCGGGGAAGAGGGGATAGAACTGTCAAGGTATTATTTCTTTCATGGTCTTTATAAGAAGGTTGACATATAAGTCCATTATGGTTATAGTGAACATTAAAGTTTAAAAGAACATTGAAGCTGTAATAGTTGAAATGAAACTAACCTTGGCTTTAATTAGGCCTAATCTATTACAGATAGATACAGTATCCTCTCTTCCATAATTGTTCTGGTTTTACTTCAATTAAGGATAATTGCAATTGCAAGTATTTCTGAACTTATCTCTTGTACATATAAAACATCTTACCTCATTAACAACACAACCTACACAACCAAGAATTGCAAATCATTGATACTACTAAACAATCTTAAGCCTTTATAAAATCAATCCACATAAGTTACATGTGGTTAAAAACAATGGGAGTTAAAACATTGCTATATAAATACAAAAGCATAGATTTTGTTAAAAACATTAAAATGTATAATTCAAATAAGTTAAAAATACAAATTTTGACTTAATAAGAATGAGTTATAAGATATTGAATAGCAAACAAACACATCAGTTGAGGATGGTATATGTTGTTGTGTTGGCAAATAGGCATCAATCCACAGGACACACTAAGACTAAATAAAACTGTTTGATATTTTATTGGGGTGCATAAAAAAAAGGTTTTGCCAACTTGTAAGAAAGAGGAAATTGCTAGGTCACAAAGTAGGTACACTCTGAGGCAAATGAATAGACCCTTACACTCAGTCGAAAAGTCCATAGTGTGACTATACAAAGGTTAGCTTTAAAAGTCTTGGATACTATGAACTTTTATTTTATTTTTAAATAAAGCAAAACTGTATATTTGATTTATTTGCTATATTTTTCAAGGCCGAAATAATGTAGTTTGTTCATATAATTTTTACTATGTATATACTGTAATAAGGTTGTGTCAGTAATTAACAGCTCTTGACCGTTTTTTTTATATTTTTAATTTGTAGCCCTCATTTAAATGATTATTTTCAGTGTTATTTGAAGAAGGGGAATTAGTATAAGGGTGAATTTCAAAATCCTCATATTCATCTTACACCTTTCTAACATAGGGAAGTTGCCCAAATGTGCATGATTTAAGTAGAGAACACAAAGAGATTTTACTTATGTGATTATTTCCTAAAATCATATTTTGCAAAAATGTGCCTTAAGTTAGTGCTTAAAGTTTCAATGATCAGGGGGAAAATAAAATTTAATACTTCTGTATTTGTAAGCTCTTAATATTGGTGTTTGGAGGTCTGCCACTGATAATAATAAATACAAACATAAATGATGAAATTTACTTTTTTATGTCCACATTCAGTGATATGTTTTGCCATAAAACTGAAAACATTTTCAGGCTTACATTAAATATTAAATAAAATCTTGCACATAAATCGTATAAACTGTTATAATTTTAAGATTTTGAACACTTCTACAAGTCAATTTATAATCACCCATAATTACAAAAATTATAATAACTGTACAAATTGTATGGCTGACACTTTCCACTAGTTTTCTTCCAATTAAATTAGTTTACAGAACCAAATCTACTGCAACACCATGATATTAGAAGTTTGTTTTGGTTTAAATTATCGTATAGAATATAACATATATTGGCAAGAGAAAAACGATGCTATCATTACAGCCTTGTTACTGTTTTTGACTTGAAATAATTCACGCAGGAGTAAGTTTGTTACTTGAACTACTTTTCCTCAAACAAAAAGTGCTCATTCCGATTGTAAAAAAATTACCTAAAAACACAACGAAATTGTAGTAAAGGTCTGAATAAAGTTTTAATAGTAACACAAATGTCTAGTATTAAAAATGAAAAAATAACGGGTTTAAGAAAGATTTCATCTATTAGTTTCCTCTGAAACTGAAATCGAAACTTATCTGACTAATAATATTATTTGTGAGAATATGTGTTCAAGTTTATTCACAATCCAAGCTCAATATTAATTTACAAGTCTTGTACAGATTTAATCATGTCATGCAGGATACAATTAATTTACAGTTTCCTTGTAAATAATGCAAATTTAAACAACAATTTGTTTATTATGAAACACTTACATTTTTATGTTTGAATGCAGCCTTTTTTTTCAGCGGCATGTCACTACCAGGACTTAATAAGCTGTCCATGTTAACTTAACAGCAATGATTTTTTTTTTAGTGACTTAAAAGAATTTGTGTATACATTGGTTAATATAACAATGTGGGTTTTATTCTTTGTTTAAGTAGAGTGTGGGTTGATTTTTTGTTTCCTATTTACAAAATAATCTTTATAAATAACATTTAGTTTGATCTGTTCTTTTAAAAATTAGATGTTTATATTATGTTTGTTTAATTTAAATTATTAAAAAGCCTTTAGATCTTCACATGCATTTTGAAAATCACTTTTCCATAATATAGATTGAAAACTATTGAGAATATAATGTATTGTTACTAAACTTACTTAGTATTATTTTAAAAATAAATACTATTTAGAAAATAATTTCTGTTAAATTTACAGGACAATTTTGTTTTATATGAGCTCTAGATTGATAAAACTTTAATTAAAACAAGGATGTTTAAATAAGGTTCCCTTTTAGTGATATTTAGAGCAGAACATATTAGTGGAATTTCTGAACATAGAAATAGGTTAATTTAAAGGAATCGAGATATTCATAAAATAGCATTGTTAACATAATATTTGATGTTGAGTTTTCCACATTTGTTATAATTTAATCACAATTGAAAATTTTATCAACATTTTTCAGTTGTTCTCTCATGGTGAAGATCAAGAAGCTTTCACATTATTAGTAACTTCCCATTGTTTTCTACGATTGTTATCACAAATTGAAATTTTATCAAACTTTTTCAGATGTTCTTTCACGGTGAAGATCGAGAATCCCTCCACTCTCAAATAGATCCGAAGTACCTACCAAGAGAGTACGGTGGTATTCGACCTCACTATGATTACAAGGCTTGGTTTGAATCTTTACAGAGGAATAAAGAAATAGTAAATGGTAAGGAAATGATTTATGTGTTTCAATTAATTTGCATAACACATGATATTTCATGCTAAAGAGAATAAGAATTTTTAATACATGTAATCTCACTTTTATACTTTATTCTAATAGCATTCATCAATAACTGTACAAAATTATACACCTCATACATTAGTTACCTCAACGTATTTTAAATTAACTACCCTATTAAATTTTAATAATTTATCATGTCATTCTTTGCCATCAAAAACTTTATTAGGCCTTTGGAAAAACTGTTTACAAAACTGACAGCTGTGCACATTTCAGGGACTAGTAGAATTTTTATTGAATGACTTTCTAAGGAAATCGTAATTATCTACACATTACATCAGTATATCATAAGTAATGAGAGTTGAATTGAACCATAATTTAAATACAGATTTTTAGATTTCTCCATCATACTGTGTGCTCTTTTTGTAGGTGAGCAATAAGAAGTATTTTATAAAACCCTCTATCTGGTTATGATAATGGCAAAAATATAAAGATAAAACGTTCTCAATAAATAGTATTTAATTTCAAAGTTTATAAGAAACATTGTAATATTTGAGTAGAAATTTAAAACATTGAAATCATCTGTGTTCCATCTTGTTTTGACATCTCAAGACATGTAATCATTGTATTTCTAAACTTTCTGGAGTTGCTGTTAGTTCAAAATTGTATAAGTTTTGCAAATTTAGTATAAGTAATCTAATAAACCTATTATATTCATATACAGAATGTTCATAAAGTCTCTATGATTTTGGGGGGCTTGAGGAGGGTAGAGAGTTAACAATTTCAAATGTAAAGGTAGGTCATGTAATACACGATTGAAAAGCTTATTAAAAAGAGGAATGGAATGGCACAAACTAGAGCTTAGTACCTTGCTTCATTTCAAAGTAATGGACAATCAAAATTCTGGAAAATATTTGTATCATAACAAGTGATTACAGTTAGTAATTATAATTTATTAGAGTTTGATTACAGAAGTAAGTACTTTTGAATAAATTTATGAGATTCAACATAAAATTTTACTTAAAAAACAACAACAGAATTGAATTAGGGCAATTTTAAAAATATTTACACTAATTTAAAGTTTCTAAAACCAACGTTGCCTAAGTTGAGGACATACAAAACAAATAACAATAAATAGAATGTCTGACACATAAGATACAATTAATAAACTTAATCCTTAAATGATTTGTTTCAGAAATGTTATCTTTGGGCTATAAACAACCTTCAGACTCAGAAAAACAACAAGAAGAATTAAAAGAGGAGCAGACATCTTGATATATTTATATATTGTCATTGTTACTAAACTATTCATTAATCACAGACAATTTCTATAATTAATTTATTGTATACAACCACAACTGTGATTAAATAAATTTCATAATTTGGCAATACCTAAAAGTGATACTAAGAATAAAATTATTGGACGTGAAAATTATGAGGCCTTAAATATAGTGTACTTAATTTATAATTGAGTACATACATGATAGGTAATACTTTACCTAACAATCAGAAATAATTTAGATATAAATACAGTATTACAAATAGCTCAATAATTTAAAAAATTCCTTCACTTATTGACTGTTTTTAGATGTTAACTAAACTGTTTGTAGAACTTGGCTGTTATTTGTATTAATTAATTGTAGTTATATTATATATAGTTGTGTCAACAGTGCTTCTTTAACAGATAATTATCCTCCCACGATTGTATAGATTTATTTAGGGCGCCTTATTTTCAAACTAAACAGAAATTTTATTTCTATTTAAATATCAGTAATTAATTTTGTATTTAGCACAGATACAATGGTAGAATAAAAACTTTTTGTTATATAAATGGATTTATATCTACGAGGGTAAGTCAGTAAGTAAAGTGAAATTGAAAAATCTATATATTTATTGAACTTGCATAAATAATGGTAGCATTACTATTCTACATAATCCCCTCCTACTTCTGTGCACTTAGTCCATCTTTTAGCAAGCATTTTATTTCCTTCCTGGAAGAATGTTTTTGGTCTCGTGTTCAGAAAATTTTACACCGATCCAATGGCCTCTTCATCACATCGTTAATTATTCCCTCGAACTGTTCTTTTGGGCAAAAAAGATGAAAATCACTAAAAGCCAGATCCGGACTATGTGGAGGGTGCTCCAACAGCTGAAAACCGAGATTTTGAAGGTAAAGGTCTGTGATTTTAGCCGTATGGGTTTATCATTATCTTGAAGCAAAATCAAGCATTTTTTACCATGTCTTTTGGATTTGATTTTTAGCTTCAATAAACTATTAGTAGCTGTCACTATTTATTGTTTGACCTTTAGGTTTGAAGTCAACCAAAATTAGATCTTCCATATGCCAGAATATTGAAATCATAACCTTTCCTGCAGACATCTGAGTTTTGAACTTTTTACTGTGGGAGATGAAGGATGTTTTCACACTAAACTTTGTCGCTTACTCTCTGGTTAAAAATGATGGTCCCATGTCTCATCAATGGTTATTATTCGGTTAAGAAATGAGTCTCCCTCTTCTTCATAACATTCCAAATGCTTCTGGGAAATTTTCAAACGATTGTCTTTGTAGATGCTGGTCACACACAGTCTTTTAAACACAATCACAAGTAGCTAACAATGAAACAATAGGCCTACTTTGATACAGCTCATAGACTTTATGAGTTATAGGAAAACAATCAGTGCTGCCATACATGTGATTTGGAGGGATATCTAAATTTCCTTTTACTTTTTTACTTTCCCTAGTCTGTGACTACCATGAGTACCCCTAAAACGTTAACAGAAAAAATATTCTAAAATTGTTTTTTTTCTATTTTGTATGCAATTGGAAGTAAAATCTGGGTAAAATTTTAAGAAGTTCCTGCATTTTACATTTGATTCAAATGGTCTGCATTCATTTCTAAACAGAAGAGAAATATGTTTTCCATTAAACATATAGTTTATTTTGTACATTTTAGCTTTTTATTGCAATTAACATTTATACAGAAACAGTTTGATTTTTAATAATGCGATAAAATTGGAATACCTATGTTTTTGCATATTTCTTCTAATTGTTTATGTCCATTATAGCATGTATTATCATGATTATTTTTATACATTAGTAACAAATTGAAAATTGTGTATACATCAGCTAAAATCCTTTAAGAGTGTTATGTTTACTTTATTATAAAAAAAACTTAGAAACTAGCTTAAATGGTTTTGTTTAACTGTATTTTCAATAGTCATCAATTTGCTCAATGATATTTTTGTCTATTTTGAAAATATAAATATAGTCAGAGGATTTTATAAACCAGTTAGCCTATAGGATTTTGGCTGTACAAAACTAACTACAGTATATTGTTATAAAGTCCACACTGAATCCATTGGTACAAGAAATAATAAATTGGTCCTACTACCCTCATTATCATAAGTAATTTTAGTTACCGGTACACCAAAACTGTAACAATTTAACATAATTTTTAATATTAAATTACCGGTACTATAACTTTTAAAATTATTGTATAATGTTAATACAACTTTACAAACATTCAAATACTTTTTTGTATTCAATAATAAATACAGTTGAAATGAGTACCAATTATCTATGGTGAGATCAATAAATAATCAATGAATGAACTGAACAATGCAGAAGTGAATAAATCAGTACAATTAACTATTTAATTTTATAACCACTGAATAATAGACTCCTATCACAATCACTGATCCAGCTCTTTCTAAATGGTTGCCTTTATATAATACCCTACTAAATCAGTTTTAGAAGATGAACTTGTATTATTAACAAAATAAACAATATTTTATGATTTTATTTAAAAATTGTGTTTTAAAATATTTATAATTTTACTATTCTTTTACCAATGTATTTAAAATCAAAGATCCGACTGCAGAACAATCAAATTTGAAATAATACTGTGATTTTATTATAACTTATATATTATATACACTGTATATTTATAAATGATTCAATTATTTTTATACATATTTAATATTTTTAATTAGTTATAGAAGATGTTGGTAGATCTATAATAATTAATTGTTAAGACAGTTTTATAGTGTAGGCTTATAGTGTAGAACAGCATACTATAATTATTATTATTATATTACTGTTATTTGTAAATTTAGAACAATAAAATAGTAGCATACCATAATGTTTTTATGAAACACAATGTCCTTTCTTCATTCTTCAAAACTTATTTTTCATTAATAGATTAGTTATATAGTAGTACAGTAAGAGTAATAAGAAATTCATATAAAAATGAATCTTTGGTTTTTAACATTAACAGAAATGTTTGTAGGATTTAATATGCAAAACTTATAACTATACTTTTACAAATAAATAAAATAAAAATAACTACCTATTACTTTAACTATTAACTAACAGTTATGCAGGATCTGTGGTACTGATTTTATAATTGCAATCACTGTAAGTAAATTCTGCCTTTTTACACAGCAACCAAATTATAGGTTTTACATAAAAAGCAACATATTGTGATTTTTTGTTTTGTTTTTAATTAATAATTATGTGTTATCCGAGTTTAAAAAATATTAAAGAAGAATCTTCATTTGGAAATTTACAAATTAATAAAAGCGTTTCGGATTTATATCTTTACAAAATATGCTAAACATTTAAAAAATACTACAGAACTAAAACTTTAAAATCTTACTGTTTGATACTTTTTAGACAATTCCTTTGTATTTTATCTTAATTGATCAAATTATAACAATAATCATAACCAATCAAATAGTCAGATGCACTCTTGTTTATGTTCTACTATAAGTGGCCGGCTTCTCCTCCCCATGTTCTTGTTGCACTTTCTTTTCTCTTCCTCTGACAAAGTCGAGACCGAACACTACTGTTTCTTGAAATTTCACAGACCTATTTGTGACTGATACCGGGTTAAATATCACACCATATATAAAGTAAAATATATATCTTGCATGTACAAACAGTTGATGTAAGTAATAATAAATACCTTAAGTAGGTCTGTGTCTTTACTAAACTACCCCGTTCAATAGTACGCGGAATTTTGGGTGAAAAATGTCAAGCTTTAGGATCGCTCTGAAATTAAAATTACTTAAAAAACGTTGATAGTTGAAGCAAATTTTTTTTCTTAAATGTGATTTTACAAAATTTAATTTTACGATATACCGGAAAAATAAAATAATAAAATATGTTATAGCTCCTTTTGATACAGTTTTTATCAGAACAATTTTTAAATGATAAAATGTAAAATAAACGGTACCAGGAACTGGCACATACTTTCTCACAGACATATTTAAATTATTAAACAGATTCATTGTGACTTCATAATTGTAGGTGGGGTAGTAGGAGATTTAACTAATAAATATTATTATTATTAGCTAGAGAGAAAATTATTCGATCGATTTCGAACAAATTTGCACAAAACACGTCTATTAGGCCTGTATAGATGCGCAAAAAAAGTTTTGAAAATTTTTAAAAAACAACCACCTTTTTGGCCAAAAAACCCCCAAAAATCAGTTATTATTATTATTATTAGCTAAATGAGATTTTTTAGAAAGATACGGTTTTTGCATATGGTAGGGTACATTAAGGGCTACAAATAAGCCAAATTTGATCAAAATCGTTAGAGTCGTTTTTTATAAACAAATAATAACTGATTTTTTGGGGGTTTATTGGCCAAAAAGGGGGTTGTTTTTCAACATTTTTCAAAACCCCTTGTCATGCATCTATATAGGCCTAATTGACATGTTTGGTGCAAATTTGTTTGAAATCGATTGAATAGTTTTCGCTCTAGCTTTGTATACATACAGACATACAGACATACTTACAGACATACAGACAGACATTTTGTAAAAACCACTTTTTTTAACTCAGGGGTCCCAAAACGGATATTTCCACAAAAATCTCAACATCGATTTTTTTGCAATCACTATACTTTCTCTATAGTATAGTGAGAAAGTAAAATAAAGATAGAATGATCATTTTCAAACTATTATGTAAATTAAATTTAGTCGAAGGAATTATGTACTGGGTAGTTAAATATTTCACCATCAATTAATCAAGTAATTGGCCATCAAGTTAAATCAATTCAAGAGTCATCTGCTGGCCTTGTGCTAGTGCAGCATGTAAAACACTTTGCAATTAAGTTTGATTTACAATTTATTACTAAACTAACTTTGCATGAACATTCCCTGAGCTAGGATGTGTTAGTGGAGGGAAATCAGAAAAATTGTGTGTAATTTACAGTAGTCAAATCAAAGAAAAACACAAAACCCAAGTTACAAAAAATAATAATATAATTATTGTATTGTTAAACTAGGGGACAAACAACTCTAGATTTAGAACAACTCAAGTTCATGAAGATGACAATATATTCTAATATTGTCTAATATTATAGTACATGTAGATATAACTTTTAATAATGCAATAAGAATAACACATCTCATTGTTATGACCAGAAATAAAAAAAACTCAACAATCAAGAAACTTGGAGTTAAATAAAGTCTAAAATCTTCACCATTTGAAAAACATCCTTGGTTGACAAAGATCCCAAATTTGTGACATCAATTCAATTAGTTTTATTATGTTCCTTCTCTACCTATGAACACTGATCATACAAAGTCCACTTAAATGGCTGCCTCCCATTGTACTTCGATTCCAATTCTTGACTTTCTGAAGTACACTGAATATCCGCTCAATGTAACAGTTGAAGAGTCAAGTCAATCTTGAAGCAGGAAAGAAACTGTTCAAATAAAAACTAATAAAAAGCTTACTTTGAGAACAAGCAGTAGCTTCTAAACAATTAATGACTTCAAAAATGAATAATATGCATAATATTTATAATATGTATAATATTTTGTATTTTATGTTATTATCAACTAGGAGACAATTTTGTTCATTGTAATAGCCTTGTCAATACTTTTTTACAGTTAAAGCATTTAATTTCAATTTTTTATTTCTAAAAATTACTTTCCTAATTTAAAACATATCAAATGTATAAAAAAGAAAAACACCTTTATCATTCAATAGATGGCAGTCCCATGAATTCTTCTATAGAACAAAAAGTGCATTGCTTCAAGTAGCTTAACATTTCATTTTTAAATGCTTTTCCTCTGGTATTACTTTACGTTTATGTGGAAGACAGTTGTGTATGATGGCCCCAGAAACTACTGGTGACTTTCAAGTTTGAGAAAGCCCATGTTTTGGAATTGATAAATTGTGTGTTTCTCTTGTATTGTATCTATGTACCTGGCCTGGTGTACTTCTGTGTGAAACTTCGAATACATGATAACACTTAAAATGTAAATTGATCGAAAAGTTAAAATATCAAGCTTTTGAAAAGAGAGCAGCAAGAATATGTATGCCTTTTACCAAAGATAGTCCGAAGTGCAGACTTTTGAATATCTTTAACATTGATCTCTTTGAAGTATTTCCTCACACAGCAACACCATGTTCAAGATTCCACTAAAAAATACACCATAATATGCCACCCTAAGAACTGGTGAAGAGCTGTAGTTTGACAGCGTTTTCAGAACATAAATGGAAGAATTTAATTTTGTGTACATTGCTCTTTATTCAGGGTGAACTAAAAGTCTGGAAACACCTCTGTAACTTTTGAGTGAGTAATTGGGGAAAAAAACAAACTCAGGTAATGTTTACTAGGTATAAAGATGTACTTTTTTATGCATAAAAGACAACGTTGTTACCATTTCCAAAATGGGAAATTTTAGGGGCAGCTCAAAAATGTAAATACAAACCTCTGCCTTGTGACCCTTTATTTTAAAGGTACACAAGAATGTAAATGACAAAAACTAGAGGTCTCTATCTTATTCCTGTCTAAAGTTATTTACGATTAAAGGCGAGAATCATTCAAGTCCATCTAACTTTTTAGTGAGTGATTGGTGAAGAGCCGAATCCAAGAAATGTTTATTAAGATGTAATTTTTGAAATATGGGAAATCTTTGCCTCAGTTTCAAAAATCGGAAATATTGGCGGCAGCTCAAAATTTTTATACGCAAACCCATAAAAAGGTCATGCGACCATTCATTTTAAAGGTACAGTAAGACCTTGATAATCCCGCACGCTTGGGGATCCGGTGATGCCGGGTTATCAAGGTACTCATTAAAATGGTTTAAACATTGAATAAACTATAAATAAACACACATGTACTACAAATACATATATATTATTATTATTGGTCTGTTAAAGAGTTGTTACAACACACAAGTATTATATAGAGTGGACAAGTACATTGCACGTTCAAACTACGCAACAATAACTGCGTAGAGAGATTGCCGCTAACAGATAGGGGCGCGGCCTCAGGCGGGCAGCTCCATTCCCCTTTGTTGTTGGCTTCCGTTAGTCAGTACATGTTGGGGGTTTACTATTTTTACTCCAGCCGGTCACAAATTCTTCGAACCCCTTTGCACTTCCAAACCGTGCAAAGCGGTCTTAAATCGAATAACTATTTACAAGAAATTTAGTGAATCTTTTTCCAAAGACTTCAATTTGTTCAAATAATCTTCATTAAGTAGACATTCAACAAAATACTGTCAGCAACGAAAGTGTTAAACGGGCCCTTTAACCAGGAACGTTTTTAAAGGACGACGAGAGCACATTGTTTTGAATCGGTTCGATTTTTAGAAGAAATGTTGATTGAAATGTTTGTTTTGGACAATTTATTTGAGCAGTAGATTTTTACACACTGTTTTTGATGGATGCGGAGCCAACATAATGTTTAGTCCAGGCCTAAATCACTCAATAATTATTACAAAAACTGTCATTTTTAATGAGTCCCAATTTTCAAGATGATGGATGCCGAACTATCGGGTCTGCCGGACTATCGAGTGCCGGATTATCTGCATTAACAAAAGAAAACTATCAGTGCAAATTTGACCCCTAACTATCAGTGCCTCTATTTCAACCCTAATCATAATAGCACCCAATAAAGTGATAAAAAAAGAGCTAACGTTATTTTTTAAAAGTTGTATTTTATAAAAGTGCAATACTCACAAATTCAACAAGATACTACATGAAATGTTCAAATTGCTTTCTCTCGATAGCTTGGCAATATACTAGTACAGTGTAAAAATGATGAACTGCCTTCTCCAACATGTCTTGTAGAATTCTTTCTGCTTCCTGTAAAATTCGATTTCTAAGGTCATCAATGTCATGTAGTTTAGTTTTGTACACTTTGTCTTTAACATCCCCACACAAAATAGTCCAGTGGTGACAAGTCTGATGATCTGGCAGGCCACTCAATGTATCCCCGTCTGCCTATCGATCGATTTGGAAACACATTATCCAAATACTGGCTTACTTGCTGACCATAATGTTGAGGAACTGCGTCTTGTTGATGCCAAATACTTTCGAACTCATTTACGGGCGTCCGGATAGCTGGAATTATCTCATTTTCAAGCATAGCTAAGTACACCTCACCAGTTGGGGGTTGCCTTCAATGCAGAATGGTCCTACTATATGATCCTCCATCACACCTAGCCAAACATTGAATTTTTGAAGATGTTGTGTATGCTGCTCTCGTACCCGTAAGGATTTTCATCACTCCGCAGGTGTGAATTATGTCTATTTACTTGTCCGTTAAGCATAAAAGTTGCTTCGTCACTAAATACAATATTGGTCAATGCGTTATCGATTCAAGTCATCATTTCGTCACAAAATTGAACTCTAGGATCGAAGTCGTCTGCGGTTAACTCATCGAAAATATGGATTTTGTATGGTTTGTACTTCTCGTCATGTAAAATTTTACAGATTGATGTTTGGGAAATCCCTAATTCTGTAGACAAAAATCTAGTTGAAACATGTGGGTTTTAAACAACAGACTGAAAAACTTCCTCATTTTGATCTTTGATTGTTGCTGTTCTTGGTTTTCCCGATTTAGGGCAATTCTTCACAGAGATTTTTTCTTCAAAACTGTTTTATGATTTTTTCAACAGTAGATCTAGGCTATCAATCGGGAAATAAATCATTAAATAAATGTCTCACTTCACTGCAAGATCGAATCCGATCACCATAACCATGCATCATTAACACTGTAGTACGTTCTCGCTGAGTTAACGCCATGATATAAAGTAGAAGAAAGATGTTTCCCAGGACAAAACCATCGATGTATAAACACACTGGATCGCTGGCTGCGTGTATTGAAAACGGTCCGGCTGGCCTAGCCGCTTCCCCCACCACTGGAGGGACAGCAACAACACGTGAAGCATTCAAAGTTAATGCAACGCTCACAAATGTTTTAATTTATTTTGCTCAGCTTCAACAACGGCACCAAACATTATTTGTAAAATAATCATTTTAATTTCTAAACAATATTTAATTGTTATACAGTATGTAACACTTATTTTTATGGTAAACTAGTGGACCCAGCAATGCTTCGCTATTGCTTGATTTAATTTAAAAGTTAGTAAAGTTATTCCATTGACTTAAGTGATCGAATTGCAAAATGATTTTTATGCCACAAGAATATACTACACAAATTCAGATCTATAGTTTGTAAACCTTTATCGATAATACAGTAAACCTTTTGTTTGTTTTTACCTAATCTAAAAAAACTGATAGTTGTGATAAATTGTAAAAAACCTGATTCTAAATTAGCCCAATTGGTTGGAAATAAACGTGTTTTGGTTCATTGTAGGCCTAACCTAAAATTATGTTCAGTTTTTGATGCAAATCAGTTGTTTTATATATAATATGTAACAACCAATGTTTGAATTGAATTAAAATATAGTAAGCAATTTTAGTTGATTTTTGTTTTTATTTTAAGTTGGTCAATTTAACCTAAAAAGCTGTTGGTTTTGAAAAAATAATAAACTGATTACAAATTTGCTAGTAAAGTTGCTATGGTAATGAATGTAAACAAACATGTGTTACTAAGCATTTTATACGAACAGCTGATTTTGTGCGCTATGGTCTTGAGTCCATACAAAAGAGGCTGTTTAGTTTTTTCTAAATTTGAAACTTTTTCGGAAAACTTTTCAAATTTGTCTTTATATGATAATCTAGTTTGGACTATTATGAACATTTAAAAATAAAAAAATAGCCAAATTGGTCCAGCCGTTCTCAAGTGATGCGCTTACAAAGGAACAGCAATTAATTCATTTTTATTATATAGATTAACAGTTTGTGTTTAAACTATTATTATTGTTGTTGGATAAGGATAAGGAAAAGTTTAGGGGAAAATAAACTGAACCAAAACCATAATGAAAAACATGATCTGTATTAGCATTTTAAACTGCATTTAATTTACATAAAAGTATACCTAGGTATACATTACACTTTAAACATTGTTAAATAAAACAAGTTTAGTAAGTTTTTGATGCACTCCAAGCTTTGTAAATGTAGCTTGCGATGTTTTGAAATGTTACAAAATTCCGTAAAAATGTATAATAATTTTATTTACTACTAGGAACTCGACCTCTGATCGCTTCGCTCGCCAAACCCTGTACAATGTACAAACGAGCCAAAGATTAACGAGATTCATTAGCGAATTTTCCAACTGCGAGCGAAGCGAAGCGTCCAGGGGCAGAGCCCCTAGTGTTTAGTAACGAAAGGAAAAAGTTCAACTTTAGGCCTATATAAAAAGTAGTAAACATTTTTTGTAATTTTTTTCATAAATGTAAAAAAGTTTCGTAATTTAGTTCTAAAATAGAACTGTATAAAAGTATTGATCAATCTCAAATTTCTTATTTTGAAAACACCAGTTTTTATGTTCCTACTACAAGACTGCTAACAAAACTAGGCCTGTTTTGAATAGTAATTTAGGAATACTATTTCCTCTGCCCAAAAATGACATATTATTATAAAAAAGTGTAGAGGATAAATCAAAGAATTGAACTGTATATAACAACAACAACGTGTATCACTGTCCATCTATCACGCTGCCCACCGCGGGTCTATCCCGCCAGTGGAGGGGGAAGCTCCACGCCGGCCGGCTCGTTTCTCGAACCTTTCAGACTACTCAGCGCGCAATCCAGTGTGTTTATACATCGATGGACAAAACTGACAAGAGATTAATAAAAGACTGGAAAATAATCAACTTCTGATAAGACTTGGGTAACAGTAGCTCAGACAAGTCAAAGTCCACTTGTGGAATGAAACCACCCTTTTGGTTTCCCAAAAAATAGAATAACTTTTGATTGTTGAAGTTTGTAGTTGGGTTGAGATAGAGGCCTCAAATTTGCACTGTTAGTTTTATTTTGTTAATACCTTTAAAATGAATGGTCACATGTCAGGGGTTTGCGTATACAAATTTTGAGCTGCATTCAATATTTCCAATTTTTAAAACGGGGCAATGTTTCTCCATACATAAAAAAGTACATCCTAATAAACATTCCTTGGATTTGGCTCTTCACTCACTAAAAAGTTAGAATGACTAGAATCATTTGCGGCTTTAACCGTAAATAACTTTAGATAGAAATAAGATAGAGACCTCTAGTTTTCGTCATTTACATTCTTGTACAAATACCTTTAAAATGATGAGTCAAAAAGCATTTAAAAATTTTGAGCGTATAAAAAATACACTGTTGTATTATGCGTAAAAAAGTACATCTTTATACCTAGCAAACATTACCTGAGTTTAGTTTTTTCCAATTACTCACTCTAAAGTTACAGGAATATCTTCAGACTTTTAGTTCATCCTGTATGACTACTCCAATTCAAATGTGAATCAATTGTCAAACAGAGAAATTTTATACTTTCTATTTCAATTTAGTTGATAATTATCTTCTAAGACATCTGATTCGCTGTAATCATGTTTCTGTATTAACAAAGTTTTGGACTATACTCAACATACAAAATAACAATAAAAACAATATATTTTTAGTAACTACTATTGTTTATTAATGTTAGTAACTTATTTTAAAAGAGAAAATAGATTATCTCTTTTAGAGATTACACTTGTCTTACACTTGTAATGTAATAACTAACACTGTCAGCAGTTAAACAATAGAGGCTGTAAGGCTGTACGTTTTATTTCTTAAAAGCTTTAATTAAGCAGCTAAGATTATCTCATCATGTATATTGGCTGTTAGACATGCCACACTGTTGCTGCTAGCAAGAATAATTCAGATTAGTTTTGTTTGTAGACAAAGACAGTACCGTATAGTTCACATCATTTAGATATCTACCGTGTTAGATACCACCGGTATCTAATCTTCTAATGGGTTAATGACATTGAAAATAAAACCAACAGTGATTGTTTTGATCTTTGAATTGAAACTCAGATAAACAATTAAGGCCATTGAACGATCAGTAGCTAAAATGGAACAACAAGAACAAGCTGTTTTGGATCTGCAAAAACTTGTACAAGGTAATTCAAATTTTGATGTTTCAAATAAAAAATAGGCTAATTTAGGCCAACATAAAAGCTCGAGTATATTTCATTAGTGTGTCCTTCACAATGTACACAAAGAAGGATATTCTTGAATTTTTTCAGATTGTTTTTATCATTAGTTAATAAGAGCACAAAATGGACAGTGATTTTAAGTGTTTTCTACAAAAATATATATAATTGAATTCTCAAATTAATTGCCTTTGATTTGATATACCACTCAATGGGCTTAAAAAGACCCCCCCCCCAAACATCCTCTAAAAAAGTAAATTGTTTTGTTTTACTTTAGGACATGTGGTTGGGTAATGGCTAACTATAAACATGCCAAAATTCAGTCCAATTGTGTCTGTTGAATAAAAAATAAGCAAAAGCTATAAAAAGAATAATTTTTTTCCGTCTGTGTGACTTTTATAATAAAAGTCACACAGACGGAAAAAAATTATTCTTTTTATTCAAATTTGTGACTTGGATACAAATACAATGAGTTTTAAAAAGCTATAACTTAAAACATATGACAGATTTTAAGCTTTGGCTAAAATCTTTCAGATTTTGATAACTAGCCTTAGCTAAAAGTTATTCACCTCACTTTAACCAAGTGCTAAAACTAAAAGCTTTGACTCAATAGTGAAAGCTAAAGCTAAGAATAAATGCTAAAAACTTTTGCTTATATTTTATTCAACAGAGTCAAAACTGTCTCCAACAAAAAACAAATGTAACAGACAGCCGACACTGCAGTGATGCCAATAGAATTCCGTTTTGTTTGGTATTGAATACTAAAAAGTCCTGCAGGTATTCTATTTCACTTCCTCTTTATTGCTCTAACTGTTTTTCTCATTCTTGATTTAATAACTACTTTCTCCTCCAAAACTGACCAGGTAATTGGTTATAATAGTACAACTAAGAACAGCAATAGATTTTTAAAAGGTTCAATGTGCAACTTAATCTAATTTAATTATAATATTGTATTCCTATTGAGTAATAACTTAATTTCTATTTTAAAACACATTAATTAGAATATCAAATATATTTCCCATTGAGACAGATTACACACTAAACCAATTTAAATTATTTTTACATAGACCTATTTTGATGTGTTATAATATGAAACCATAAATTTTTATACACTGTTTTACTTTCCAAGACCCATCTTACGACATTGTTTATTCTATATGTTCTTGGTAGAACATTGTTCTTTGGTAGAACATATATTTGCAAGATAAGTGTAATTTTAATTTATCCTTTAAAACTATAAAAATTGTGAACACTTTAAGCTGTTGTGCAAATATTGATACTTCTCTTTTATAAATGTCAAATACTCGTTTTATTTCCTATATTTTGCTAAAACAATAATTGCAAATATCTTTTAGGTGTGTCTAATTTTATGATATACAATTATTAAGACCAGAAAAGTATTACATGTCTTATTATTATTTTTTTTATAATAATATATGTAATTTATTTTAAAGCTGTTTATTCTATTTAATTTATATTTCTGTAGACAAATACTCAAACTATTTCTAAATTGTTTGTATTTTTAGTAGAATATATTTTTTTAATAATTAGAAAAAAGGTTGCATATTTTTTCTTTTCAGTTTTTTATTTTCTGACAACAATTTTACATAATCTATAATTTCCCTAATTTTGGAAAAAATATACATTTTCAAAAGATTTAAAAAAAATAAAATCTTAGTTTTTTAATAGATATTTACGCTACAAGTGAGATAAATGCTTCTTTAAATCATTCGAAGGGAGCGTTTGTACAATGAGGCGAAGCCGAGTTACATAATCTTCTGAGTGATATAAAGAAGCAGTTATCACCTGTAACGTACAATATTTTATCTAACCCCATATCTTATAGGGTGTACTTTAGAATATGGAAAGAACAAATTTACTTTTCTTAGTAGAATTCAGAAGTATATGTTAGACTATGAATCAATCTTATTTAAGCAATGCAATTTTATTTTGTTTAGTGAAATTAATCTGCTATAACAAACAGTCAGCTGACCTAAGCGTTTCAAACATGCAGCTGTTTGAAGCGTGATGTAATTGGTAACTTATAGACTTTTTACATCACTAGAGATATAAAGTAGATCAGTAATTTTTTCCTGGGATAGGACAGTTTAACACAAGGGGCTAAGTAAAAGATATTTATCCATAAAATTAAATGACTAAGCAATAAATATATTCTGTAGGTTTATTATATACTTTAATAAACAGGAGAACTATGTGATGCACACTTACATCTCTGTTATTTTTCTGTAAAGTTAAAAATAAGTTGAATTCAAACGTATCAATTTAGATCAAGTTATCTGCTTATATTAGTAATCTCAATCTGGATCACTGTCACAACTAATAATAGTCCAGGTAAATGTTTAATAGTTAAGTTTGCGTTTTTAAACTATTAACAATAATATCAACATTTAAACTAATTTATTTACAAGATCAGATTTTTTAATAATTAGGTTTATAAAATATTACAGATTAAAAATAATTTGACCACGCAGCTGAATTGCTGATGTGAGTTGATCGAATTTCCACAATTAAGTTTATATTTTTTAGGTATTCAACCAACTATTTGGCAATTGATCTACTCACGAAGGTGTTGAGTAGCTGCCGTGTACGAAATGTGTTAGTAGAATTTGTTTGATCTGAATCCTCCAGCTACAACTCACGCACTCCTTCGTTCTTTTCCCAAGTTTGCACCTCCACCTTGCGGTCTCGGATTAAAGCTTGGCTTTGCTTATCTGCTTTGCTCGCAGTGTACAATCTCGGCCTCGAATCTGAAGATGCCCTCAAGTGGATTTGAATAGGATAATTTTACGGTTTTTTACGTTTTGATTGATTTTGGGGGATTTTAAGGTCGTGTAAAAAAACCAAATGTGCAGAACAATATCCTACATTTATTTTTTTAGATAAAACCCACCAAAAATTTTCATTCTAGTACGAAAAAAAATAGTTATTTTCAGTCAAAAAACTCGTATTTGGTTGTTGGATTTTTAGCTAACGAACTCATCCGAGCGAGGTAGACAACCAATGTGTATATCAAATTTGGACCAAATTTCACTTAAAGTGCGGCCGTTAGAGTACAAACACACACACATATATATATATGTATATAATTTCTAATAACACCCCAAAACATGTTCTGAGGACCATGATCGTTCACTATTTTCCTAAGAAAATTTGCTAATAATCAATGAACACGTATACAGTAGACATAAAAATTATCTGTAATAATGCAACTAGGCTGATTTCAGGTTAACAATTTTGAAAGTTGTTTACCTACTTACATTAGAGCTATATGAATATATTGACAAATATATTTCTTTGAGGTTATGTTTTATTGAAATGTGCCTTTTTGGTACCGTAACTAAAGAAAGTGGCTAAACTCAAGTGTTTGTGGAAGGTTGTGCTACGATGGTAGGAAAAAATAAACAACAGCTGATAGGTTGTCCAAGGATCAAGACTGTAATGAGCATCCTGGCAGTGAATCCTGTTAGGGAGCTGTAACTCGATGTGACTCCACTGCAACTGCCTTTTCACCACAGACTTAATATTACCTTACTACTCTAAATTGTCTGTGTTTCTAAATACTCAACATATTTTATACACAAATTTTTTATTTCTAACTGTGAGCAAGGTTAAAACTTCCCTAAGAACAATGGAAATACAAAATATACTGCTTCTTATTATTTTAGATTCATCTAATATGTACTACTAAACCAAATTAAACTCAATTTACTTTGACTTTTTAATAATTTTTTTATAGATATTTTAACTTTGTTTAGTAAATAATGCTTGATTCAGACGGGAGCTAAGTATGTAAATTATCAAGGACTGTTGTATCACAAAATTATGTAAGGAATCAATAATATTGTTAAGAAGTTATATATGAGTTTATTTACAGAAAACTATAGTTGCAATTTATGGTTGTTTACAGGTGAACCTGGCTTATTTATTGGAAATGATAAAAAGATCCTTAAGCGGTACTTGTATTGCACTAAATTTAATGTTACTCAAGCATTTGAAAAAGTAAGTTACTTCTATATAGTCTGCCTCAAATTAATATTGAACCTATTTTTTTTAATATAGCAGAAGTTATTTATGAATTAACAGAAGTTATTTATTATACACTAGCTATTAAATTACATGACAGAAGGCTTTGTTTATGTAAATCCTATAATAAGTTACAATCATTATCTTTGTAACATATTGTTGTTTTATCCAAATTTTGATGACCCTGTATCCAAGGGGTTAGCGTGTACCTGACTCTAAAGTTTGAAAGTCATGGTTCGAATCCACTTGATGTTTAGCTGTTGGTGTTTTTCAACTTTAAAAAATACTCAAATTTTGTAAAACAACAATAATTTAAAAACTGCTAATTTCTTATTTTTAGCTCGGCGTTTTTAATTTCTGCTGGTTAGATTAATGAAACATGGGGAGTAGTGTAAAGCATGTAAACTGTACTCAATATTTAGAGAGTTAAACAACGTTTTTTAAGGTCTGGTGCACACATCCAACAGTTAGAAGGGAATTAAATTAAGAGGTGCCCTCATGCCTCCTTCAAGGGAACTTAGGTTTTGTTATACCTTTCCACAGTGTAACGCAATATCAATGGACACAAAAATCTGTTGTCATAGTAAATTAAAATTTATTGAGCTGTCCAAATATCTGTATTTTGCAGTAGATGATGGCTTTTCTTTATTTGAATCATTACGACAATACAGTAGAACTCCAA